>CABFVZ010004383.1:0-25047 GCA_902151445.1 Timema monikensis
AGGGGGGAATCGAGGGTCAAATCCCGGTCGGGGGTGTTTCTTAATTAGTCTTAATTAGTGGTTTTTCACTCTCCCTTCAGCAAAATTCAGGCACATTTCCATAAAACTCTGCCTACTTCATCCATAGCACAATGGCATGATGAGTTATATAAGTGTATAACCCGAACGGATAGTAAGATTCAGTGCTTAAAAAACAACAACAACAAAAAAACAGACCTCCGAGACAAGAGGAAGTCATACTATCCGCAAGAGGGTTGTGATATATATACAGGAGTGGGGTTCTGGTCCCGACAACATCATTAGGATAGAAATGAGTCCCAGTCGTACGTCCACCTGTGACAAATAAATGGAGTCTTCCGCCTCAGCATTTTTATTTCGGAACCCGTTCCATCATTACGTCAATGCATCGAACGAAACCACCTTTTTATTGTAATCCGTTAATTAAGGTTCATTCACCCCCTTCCTAATAATCCCTCTTGGACGTGAAAAAATGTCAAAATGCTGACCCCTGACTTGGCTTCGTCTAGAAAATGAGGTGGGACATGATATTATTATTATTATAAGTATAACTACTACTAGTAGTAAAAGTAGTAGTAATAGTAATATGGGGTATGGGAAATATGGAAGATATATATTACGGGATCCAGGTAAGAAATTCATAATTTCAAAATTTTGCTATTTCACAAAAATTTTCATAAAATGTTTTCCAACTTTCCCTCCAAGCGAATTCATGTATACTTCCTCTAAATAATTATACCTACCTAATTCCTCAAACATATATTGATAATAATACGAAACGTTCTTCAGATATAATATTTTGAACATAATTATTGCTATCGTTTAATACAAAATTTAAATTTTCAAAAATCAGTCATTAGTGAACTGATGACAAGTGAAATATGACTAGAATAATGCTGTCATTGTTCCTTTGTACAGAGGCAAAAGCAGTAAGAATTATTGTAAGAATTAGGGCAAATAGTTTTTTTTTGTATATTCCAGGCAAAGTTTGTGAGAGAGTTTTAATTGAGAGGGTACGTGAAAAAAACTGCTGATCAGATTTAATGTGTGCAATGTGGTTTCATGCTATGGTTGCATGGACCAGATATTTGCATTGCAACAAGTGATTGAGAAATGTATGGCAGTAAGGAATAAAGTTTATTGAGCATTCGTTGATCTGGAGAAAGAGTAAGATTGGGTGAATATGAGTATGTTATGGAATTTTCTGAGAAACTATGGTGTAAATGCAATTATGACAGTGTATGATGGAAGTAGAATGTGCGTTAGGGTGGATGGAGCTTTGAGCGAATGGTTTGACATTGAACAAGGTGTTTGAAAGGTTGTGTTATGCCACCATGGTTGTTTAATGTATTCATGGATAAGTGTACGAGGGATGCTTGTGAGGACGCAGTTGGTGTACAATTGGACAATGTGAATGTGAGAGCGTCGTTATATAAAGATGATACCGTATTCATGACAGAATAAAAGTTAATTGCAATACGCATTTGAGTGTGGCGAGAGACAGAATATATCTTCTTATAAATGTCTCCAAAAATAAGGTGATAATGTTTGAAAAGGATGGATCAGGAAATGATTGTCAGCTTAGTATAAATGGAAAACTGTTAAAACAAGTGAATGATTTTTAGTATCTAGGAAGAATGTTCTATAAAAATGGAAGGATTGATGGTGAAATCGACGGACAGATGAATGAATATCGGAGAGTAGTTGGATGTATGTGGAATATTAAAAATAATGAAGTAGTGTCGAAAGAGGAAAAGATGGCAGTATATAAAAGTGTGTTGAAGCCAACATAGTTTAATGGATGTGAAGCGTGAGTTTGTCAGGAGAGACATGAGAGCGAGGTGAATGCGGTTGAAATTAGATATCTAAGAAATGTATGTGGAAACACTCGTATGGACACAGCCAGTAATGAATGAGGGCTGAAGGAAAGCGTTTTGAAAGGCAATCCAATAGGTAAATGTGAAAGAAGCGTTGGTTGTGGCATGTTTAGAGGTCGGGTGAGGATCCAGTGACGAAGAAAATATATTAAAGTAGAATGTGTGTGAATCAAAAGGAAGGGGTAGGCCATGTAAGACGTGGCCAAATGTTGTAGACGAATGTGTGAAAACAAGAAACATTAATAGTTTTAAGAATAAAATAACATGTACGATTCGATGTGTGGATGTTGTTGTTGAAGAGAAGGGAGTATGCAAGGATAGGGAAGTGTGGAGAAAGTTAATAAGGATGGATTGAGTACGAAGTTGTTTTTTGAGCTATATGCACAATTGATTGCTTACTCCATAAGGGAACGGCGTGATTAGGTACGTATGTATGTGTGTATTTATATTTTAAAAAGTTTGAACGCGCCCCAACCTCAACCGTCCCGGCTGTAGCCTCAGGTACAGACAGAATTGTGAGACCCAATTTTGAATTCGAGGGTAGGGGCCACATAAAACGTCAATATCAATCATAATTTTGAGGTAAAAAATTTTCAAAATTTCAATACTTTCCCTACATGAGAAAGAAAAAGTGAATAAAAGAAAATGCGGTTTAAGGTAAAAATTTAGGAAACGCGATTTAAAGTCTAGTATTTTTGCAGTTTTTATAGCGAAACGTTATTTTGGCCTAAATAAATAAAATATTGCTCTAGTAAATAGTTTAATTTTCTTCCTATGGTGATATTAACAGAGTTCTTGAATATATGTCCTGAGCATAGTGACATTAGTTGAGAAACTTTATAAATGAAGAGAGAAAGTTGTCATTAAATTCCAGGTAAGCCTCGACATTTATTCAACAACTTGGGAAGAGAATAAAATTGTATGTTTCTACCGTAGAAATATTTAATTTATTATTACTAAAAAAATGTTTTTATACAAAACACTGCTAAAACACTAAACTTTTCTCGTGTTCCATACATCCCCACTTTAACACTCTATGAGATCCTCCTCGCCTCATACCAACAAGTTAAGGAACTAGCCCGAATGAGTCTCATTCACTCCTCTCCCTTCTTTAACAAAATCGAGCCTGGGATCCCCTAGTCTATGAAAGAGGGCAGAAGTTCGGGTGAGGGGGAGGATTGGATCATCTCTAGAATAAAGGTGTTACACCTTAGTGCCGACGACATGAAAGTCAAATAAAACTGTCTCTCGCAAATGTGGTCGTTTAGTCCACCCACGCGGGATCTGAACCTGTAGCTCGAGGCCGTAACCACCCCCCACCCCCCTCTCTTGACCAACCCTAACAGTCAACACGCCGCTGGTAGAACAAACAAGAGGCCCGTCTCCCCCTGCCCCACTCTTTTTCTCGAACATCCTCGAGGGACGATCAAGGACTCGCTCCTGGTTGTGGGAAGGTTTTATTAGTGAGAAAATAAAAGCTAGTTTTCTTTACAACACATTTATTTCCAAGTTACACCTATATTGAAATACATACAGTAGTCCCATGGCTTCTTTGGTGCTGACTGACAGCTCAAAGATCACTTCTGACAGTCTACATTTTGTATATATCTACATTATGAACCGTCAAAAGTGACAACTGTTAACACATGTTTTTGAGGATCATATGGTTCGGCGTAGGGATACATAATTTGGTCAGGTAACTTTTCAAAGCTTTTAGCTGTCAGCTGTGAGCTGTCAGGCAGCACCAAAGAAGCCATGGGGTTACTGTAGTTATTTTTAATTATATATATATATATATATATTAGCACCACGTCTCACTATCCATCGGTGTTGTACGCTTATTATGTAATCACGATATTTTGCTAGGGATATATGGGTAGAGAAAATTTACCCGCACTTGATTAGAGGGAGAGTGTAAAACCATCTAGGAAGAGCCACATTCGATGCATACTATCGGTATTTAAACACCAATCTCCACATTATTGCGAGAATGACACCTTATACCGGGGCTCAGTAACCCTTTTGGACACGATTTCTATGTCCAAGTGTCATTTTAAAAATTTACGAATATGCTATTCGATATAGTACTAGTTTAAAAGACTAATAAATAAAATTTTAATGACGATGTAATTTTCTTACTGAATCGACTGAAAATTCCTTCGAGATCGATCCGTTTCCGACTCCTGCCTTAGACCATTCACCACCTAAGCGTTTTTTTTCTTACACACTTTTTAAATGAAGAGAAAAGTTCTCATTAAATTCCAGAACATCGTTGACAGATATTCAACAACTGTTGATATTTCCAAGTAAAGATTTTTATTTATCACCACGTCTTATTACTCGTTCGGGTTATACGCCTATGTACTAAGATTACGCTAATGGTTTTAGAGATTAGCGAGGTTATGTTTGTAGGAAATGTATCCAAATTTGCGTGGAAAACCATTTTGGAAATACCGTCTTCGGTTCACACAGCCGAGATTCTAACCTACCTGCCCCTCCCCCCTTCTATTCCATCATTCGCAGTCTAGTCTATTGCGAGAGTAGCGCGTTAGACCATGAGTCCACCGAAGCGGGCGTGAAGAAAATTAAGCTCTATGTATTATTTGTATTGGAGCAATATTAATTGATTTATTTTGACCAAAAAAACTTGTTTTGCTATAAAAACTGCCGAGTTGCGAGTCAAAAGTCAGCAGTGACCTACCCCAACACTGGTTTGTGACGGAGCCCTTTGTGGGAGCAGACGTCACAAAGCGGCACCCTCGCGCTATCACAGACTTGCCGAAGGGGGATGGGGTGGGGAGCTTACTGAGGGGTGTGAGGGTGGCGAGTTGACCAAATACAATGGCAATAAAGCGAGATTAGAGGCGAGCGAGGAGCCCACTAAAATACGAGCCTCACAAACGTGTGACTGGGGAAAAAAACAAAGCATTATGTTGCGGAGTAGACAAGAGTCGTTCTTAGCTCAAGGGCGGGATAAGAGGGGGGAGCAGAAGACTTACCCCGGGTACGATGACTGCCCGCTACATGACCACGAGTCCCCGCTAGCGACGTCAAGTGTATACACGTGAGCACATTCATTAATATTTCTATTATTACCCTCTTCAGGTGGCCGCGTTAGCTAAAATGCATTTCTTTCACCTTAAAATAAACTGCTGATGACGGGGAGATCGAGGTTCGAATCCCGATCAGGAGTATTAAGGTTGTTTTTTTCCCAAATTGGTTTCCCACTATCCCTCTAAATTTCACCTTACTCATAACTAACACATTAGATTAACTTGATCGGGTTGTAATGGACATGATATTATTGTTTAGATTACCATCATAATTACTGACGATCTTAACGTAATTCTGGGCACACAAGCTAAAGCACCAAGTCACATAACGGTCTGATTTGCCGGGGATGAGAAGTTCTGGCTTCAAATCCTGAAAGGGTATTCTTAGCTTCTTTTTTTCATACAAACAAATCTTGATATATTCCTCCGCTCATTTGCAGGTAAAATTCCTATACATGTTATATAACTAGTCCCTACCCCATTGGTGTAAATATGCGGGTAAATCGGAGGGGTTGTAAGACATGGCATAGAGAGAGAAAATACGGATAGCCCTAAAGGTTGTTAAGACACGCTGGAGGAAAAAAAAAATGTCGGATAGCTCATATTGGTAGTAAGACCAGTTAGAGGGAGGGGGGAATGAGGAGTGAGATAGCACACAAAGCTACCAAACTCTTTTTATTTTGAAAAAAAAAAAAAGGGCCATCTCTTCATCCCTGACAGAGATGAGATATGTACAATTCACATCCAGACAGGACGACCTAACCCACACGCTAGTCCACCTCTGGAGCGGTCGTCAGAAGAGCAGGCCAGCATATTGTGAGCGTGCAGTCCAGCGGACACGGCCAAGGAATCCTCGGTTCCATCCATGCGTTTTCGCACCATGGACTCTATTGAAACCTTGGTAACCCGCTACACCCCCTCCTTCGGTAAAAGAAGTTGTGTGGACGAGCCAGGAGCCATTCTTATGGAAATACGTCCAGAGTTGGAAAAGTTCTCTTCCATCTATGTCTTTTTCTTTAATTTAGATTTTTTTTCTCCTTGTTGGGAATTTTTTATTTTTTATTTCTTCAACCCCCTCGTTTGTGCTTCTCAGAGTGTGTTTATTTTTCTCTCACTCTCTTTTTGGTGTCTCCTTCCTGCTGCTCCCCCGTGTAACATTCTGAGAGGGCTGAGTGCGTGCAGTAGTGGTCTATGTACGCCCACAATTCCTTACCGTGAGAGGTAACATGCTTACCTTTACCCGATTACACTATGGACCTATCTTATAAGCTACACCATAGTGGAACCAAGGCCGGTAGCAGTCTCACCTTAATTGATTACATTATGGCCCTGAGAGTATATAAATAAGTTAATATAGGCTATATATATTTTTTTAACTTGACGTGTTTTGAAAGGTAGCGATAATGTGTCCCAATTTTTTGCAGTGTCCAACACATTTATTGGACACAATAAATAAAAGCTTTAGTGGATGCGTTTAGTTTCGTTTAACATGGTTTTCTCAACAATTCTTAAATATCTGGCATCTTGGTTAATTTTGGCCACTAAACCTATTATTTTTGTCATAAAAACTGCAAAAATACGACCCTAAACTCACCCACCCCTATTTTAAACATCTGATGTGTTGGAGCACATGAGAAAGACACAGCGACGTCTCCCAACACTAGAGCCAGCCGGTTACTAATGTATGCACCATATGAGAAGAATGCCACGCCCACATGTGACAATGGGAGGACAAGTAGGTCTCTGAATGTCTTCATTCTACCAGTTTCTACGATTCGAAACTCGACCGAACCGACAACAAATGGGACGACATGTTTGTTTTCCATCCATTTCATTGTCGTTAAGAATATTTTTCTTGGCGATGGCGCGTTGTTGCCCCTAACTACACAAGAACAATGGAGAACATACTTATAAAAAAAAAGTACATTCATCACACAGTGGCTATTAACGACTTGACCTAGTGGGTTTAGGGATGAGGAAGGTCATATTCCCAAAAATGCACCCACGTTAGTAAAGAGAGAAGATGAGAAAATCATAGTCTTAAATCACAAGCGGGCTATCCGAGATTCGGATTCTCAGTTGCACTGTTTGATAAAGTTGACTGATTCTGGAAGGAAGGAACTTTTAGAATATATCAACTTTTTTGGCATTCATCATTGATCATGTGTTACTGTGTGTGTGTGTGTGTATATGTTTGCACCATGCCATACTATCCGTTTGAGTTGTAGGCATATGTATTAATCATCCTACTGTGTAAGGGATGAGTAAAGTTGAGTTTAAAATACGTTTACCCACACGCACCTCGAGGGAGAGTGAAAAAACCAATTCGTAAAAATCACATTCAGTAAATTCCAACCGGGATTCATACTCTGATCTCCCAGTCATCGGCAGTCTAGGCTATTGAGAGAGTGACGCATTAGACCATTCAACCACCGATTCAGGTTACAATATTATTAACGAAACTTATTTGTTCTCTGTTCGAATAAAACTATATGCATGACAATTAAATAATTTTCCAACACGCGAAAGTTATTAATATGTTTATGTGAACATTTGTTTAGGATTAATACTGCCCAATATAAGAGCTTAACCCATGAAGTGTGAACCAAATTGAATGTATTATAACATGTTGATTACGGGTATAAGTGTTCACCAAACAGAATTTACTAACATATTGATGACGGGTATAAGTGTTAATCAAACAGAATTTACTAACATATTGTGACGGGTATAAGTGTTAATCAAACAGAATTTACTAACATATTGTGACGGGTATAAGTGCTAATCAAACAGAATGTACTTTAACTTTTTTTTTCAAATTAGCGCCGCGTCCTACTACCCGTTCGGTTTATTCGCATATTTATGATCATATATAAGGACAGATGAATTTAGAGAAAGTGTAGCCATATTTACGTGGAGGGATAGAGTAAAACAATTTAGTCAAAAATTACCTTCAGTTCACCCGACAGGTATTCGAACCCCAAACTCCCCGTAATCGTCAGTCCAGTCTACTAGGAGAGTTATGTATTATTATCTTAGAGCATGCGACTAAGAAGCGGGTTGTAACATGTTGATGACTAGAAATGTTCTAGAGAGAAGATTGTGTGCTGCAGCATATGAGAAGTTTGGGGAGCACTGGAGAAGAATGGAACGTCAAGAGGTGTGGTGGGGGAGGGGGAAAGATAGAGAGGGGGGGAGGGGAAGAAGGCACCCAGGTGTGACCGCTTAGAGAGATCCCGTCAAGAGTTCAGCTTGGATATTTACCTGGTCCAAGAGTGATCTCCCTCGACAACAATACCGTGGCCTGTTCTCTCTCTCTCTCTCTCTCCCGTGCACACTAGCCAAGAGGACAGTCAGGATAAGAACAAAATAACTCCTATATTGAGTCGGATGGGAATGTAGGGACACGGGAAAAGGGCAGTTTTTATTTAAAAAAAATTTTTTTTGCACAAAATATATCAAATATTTCTCCAATAGAAGAAAAAGTTTAATTTTCTTCATCTGGTGATATCAACAGTTGTATATCTGTCATGAGCATAGCTGCATTAGAGGTTTTAGTATAAAAAGTGCAAAAATATTGCCCTATTTCCACACCTTAACGTACTAAATCAACGAAAGAGAAGGTCTTGAATTGTTATATTTGATTGTTTATTTTTCTTAACAAAACTTGACAGCTTTTAACACGAGTATGTGTCATGGATTAAGGAGAAACTATGTCAAAAAAAAAACGGCTACTATAAAGTCTAAGATAATCAGTACAAAAATTAAAAATTTAATACAGTATATTAATAAAATTCTCCATGAAAGTGAGCTATTTAATAATCTAGTTTCCTCTCGTATATGTAATGCCCCTATAGTCCAATTTTCATGAGAAGGGTATTTTAGTAAATAAGACTATATTTGTTTGAGGACAACATTGATAACATTATACTATATTATTAATGTTATTTTAGAGGTATTGATAATATCCATCAAAAGAAACAGATGCAGATAACATGTATTGAGGTAATAGTACGTGAAAGTATATACAGCAACTTTTCTAGCTGTCAGATAAGGTTCTTAGTATGAAAATTGGACTGTAATTCTGACAACGACGATAGCGAGCCTTGGTTTGGAACCAGACACTCCAGACACGTGAGCCTACTTCTCTCTTGCACACGATATTTGGCACTCCTTAGCAACGAGACCTCTGAATAAGATACGTAAACCTATATAATTATGACAAAACTAAGTTTCTATACAAACAAACCGCGTAAAGAGTTCATAAGAAACTTCTTGGCGTAAGCCAGCAATCGAGCCATAACGACCCAGCGGCTACCGTCTATTGCCGAAGAGAGTGCCAACTTTTTACGGATAGAGGGTGTCATGTGTTTGGAGCAGCGAGCCCTTCAGTCGTTAATCAGTTTTCTAGACCAGAGCCGCTACTTTTCAGTTCAAGTAGCTCCTCATTTGTCCTCACGAAAGTGAGGTGGCACCGTTACAGACCCAATGATTCAGAGAAAAATCTGAGAAGTCAGGATCGAACCCGGGACCTCAGGATCCGCAGTTAGGAACTCTGACCCCTGGCCTAGACTAGAGAGGCGTTTGTGAAAAGTGTATACACCAAGAAAATTAATTGTTTGTACAGTATATATATGCTTTGCTTCTGTTAAACATCTATATCGGTGTTTACGTCAATCTCACCCGATTGCCAGTCGAGAGTTTGAATCTCAGTCAGGTGCAAGAGATGGCGGCTTTTCCCACATGTAATGTATTACTACGGCTTTTCCTCATTATTATCCACTCCATTGCGAGTGAATTTCTTCAAAATTACTTTACTCACAGGGTGCCTTCTTTCTCGGCCTAGCCGTGGCCAAAACTACCCCAGTTACGAAAAAGGTGCGATATAAGGGACCGCGAATTAAGGTTAGTACTTTATCAGTTTTTGTTTATAATAAATAACCATTGTTCAGTAAAAAATAGTTTAATTTTCTACACATGGTAATCTCAACATTTATTGAGTATATATATGTCATGGGTTGAATAGATTTTCCCAGAACTTTTTCTCTTTATTTTGAAAAAAGTTTATATTCAAATGTTACCATTTCAATGACAAGATATTCAAGAAATTATGATATTACCATGTGGATAAAATAAAAATTAAAGTATTTATTGGAGCAATATTTGATTTATTTTTGTCGAAAAGTTTTTTTATTATAAAAACTGCAGAAATGATTACTTTAACTCGCGTTCCCCCTACCCTCTTCCATCTTAAACTGCTTCGTAAAACATATTGTATGCTGTTCACAAGACTTACAGTGCATATGAGACGTATGTGAAGGGGTCTAGAATGTATCTAAACAGAGCGTACACATCTGATTTATATGGCATCCGAACCAAACACTTAACAGTGCAGAAATATTGATCCTTAAGTATCATAGAAACACCTTATCGCTTAACAAAAATAGGGTTTCCAGTAATCATTATTATTGGCGCCGCGTCTTACTACCCGTTCGGGTTATATGCACTTCACCGCTAACGTGTAATGGTAGGGTAATTGTGGGATGAAATGTAGGACCTACAGTTTAACGTGGAATCCGAACCACGGTGGAGGCCTGGCATTCCCCACATTCACAAGATATCTTGTCAGAGGTGAAGCAAGGGTTTGGTAATAAGATAAATATGTGCTGGGACAAAGGATCGAACCCCGGACCCCAGCACAGAAGTCCGACACCTTACCCCTAGACCGCCAGGTCACCTTACCAGTAATTAACGGACTGAGGTGGCTGAGCGTTTATAACGCTGGACTCTTAAGCAGGAGACCGGGGGTTCGGTAACAAGAAGTAACTTTGAGAGTAAGTCACCAACCTTGATTTGGAAAAAACTTCAGGTGCTCTTTAAGGGAGAGTTCACTGTACTGGCTTTATGACGTACTGAATACGCAACAAAACTTTTATTTACTCTTAATATCCGTTTGAGTTATACGCTTATCTATTAATTACGATAACGTGTTAGGTATGATGAAAGTTGAATTTAGAAAAAGTGTAACCACATTTGTGTGAAGGTAGAGTGGTAAACCATTTGGTAAAAAAACACCCTCTGTACACCAGACTGGGATTCGAACCTAGATCTCACTTCATCGCCAATCTCGGTCTAGTGTGACCATTCAATCACCTAAAAGAGTATCAAAATATTAGCCCGTACTCTCGAACAAGAATGAGTGCGATGATTTGAGCAAATCAACTAGCCTTAGACTCACCTCGACCTTCTGTGGTCCTCAAATTTAGATATATTTTTTTGTTTATCAGAGTGTACACAAGTATCACCTTCTCTGTCGCACCTCACATCACAATGAAAAAGAGGGGAAGCAACCCCTCCCCCTTCCACCCTCACAGACACACCTGGCAAACAACGTAAAGAATGGGACAATGGGGGAGGGGGGGGGGAAATAGTAATGAATCGACCAACTGGGGGTGGGGGACCAAAAAATTAGCAACAGAAAGGAAGATTTTTGTTCTGGTGTTCAAGAGAAAATGTAAGGAGTTTGTATAACTAAGGGGGACTTAAAAGAACCTCTCTTGCCACTCCTAAAGAAAAAATATCTTTAAGTGGGCGGGCGAGTAGTATGTGTCTTTCTTTCTTTCGTCCGCCCCCCCCTCCCCCCTTGAAACTCTAGGTTCAAATCGTTTTGGCTGTGAGAGATGTGAACGAACAGTTCTTCAAGGCAGAGTGTAAAAGTAACAGTTCAAAAGTTGAAGACAGGAAAAAAAAATAATGCGTTGATCATTTTTATGGTGATTGAAAGTCACCGCTTTGGCCACTCGCCTTGGCTTTCTTTCTTTCTTTTCCTGTTTTTATTTTTTACAAGAATACAACAAAGATGAAAAGATGGATAGCGAGATAAATTTTAGTTTTGCTTTCCTTTTTTTTTGTACTATGTCCTTTATCACTGTACTACTCATTTAATCTAAAGTTTTGGTGAAAGAAAATAATGTTAAGGAAAGTGCCAAAACTGTTTCCAGAAGGAAAAAGGTCCATACATTTTCCAAAGATGGTCATAATGTTCCGTTGATTAAACAGCGAAGTATTTTAGAAACTGTGAGTGTTAGATCAAATAATTGGACCTAACTTCTTAATATGATAAAAAAAATGATTAATTTGTATTCTAATTTAACCAAACAAAGTAGCTAAAATGATTTATTAATATTTATATTTTCTTCACAGTCAAATAATTATTAATATTTATTTTTCAACATCGTCAAGAAATAATTAATATTTATGTTTTGACCAACATAAAAGAACTATCAATATTTATATATTCACACCAGTCAAAGAATTAATAATATTTATATTTTCCCCACCGACAAAGATATTAATATTTTCCCCACCGACAAATAAATATTAATATTTTCACTACCATCAGATTTATAATTATATTTTCACCACCATCAAAGCATAATTAATATCCACTGTATCTGTTCACAACATTCAAATAATTAATAATATCTATACTTCCCCGCTGGCAAAAATACTTATATTTTCCCCATCGACAGATAATATTCTCATTTTCAGTATCATCTAAAAATTAATCAAAAAATTTATATTTTCCCCGCCGATGGATAAATATTGATATTTTCACCACCATCAATGAATTATTTATATTTATGTGTTCATAACTGTCAATGTTCAGTTTTAAATCGGAGACGCAACGCTCAAGAGCATGAACAATAAATCTAATAAACATAATAAACCAACATATTTTAGTTAGTGTATTATGTAACTTTCAAAACCAAAGGGCCATAACAGGACAACAAGACTTACAAACTAAAACTAGCTTGAACACAAGACAAGAAACGTATTTCCCTCTAACAAATATTAACATATTTCGAGTCCTAGTAGAAGGTTAAACCTACACATGTGATCACGCGGTCATAGCGACTGGCCCGAAATAAACTTAATTTTTGTTCTCCTCACTAATGCGGGTGCAATTTTTATAACAACCCTCGTAAACCTTATCACATACATTAAGCTACTATATTACCCCTTGTTCTAGAATATACCGGCATAAGCTCTTGTTTCCAGTAACCTAAACCGTTTGTAACCACCAGTCGGCGGGGAAGCCACCTCGTTGGCAACTAGTCTGGTTGTATCGCCACAGGAAGAATTTAATCGGAGAGATCAACATGTTAAATTACTTTCATATTTTCTAAACATAAAGGGGGGTTATCTTAGAGTGTCTTCCGAATTATGTAAGCCCTATTTAACGAGTTTTTCATTACCTATATATAAATAATCACGACAAAAAAAATGCTCACCCACATCCTTGACATTACTAAAGCCCCTCTTGCGTTATTTTTATTTTTTAAAATTTCTATCACGTCTTACTACCTGTTCAGGTTATACGCATATATGATAACTACCCTAATGGGGCAGAGATTAGGGAGGAAGCATTTTAGAGGTAGTCACATTTGCGTGGAAAGAGAGTGGGAAACCATTTAGGGAAAATCACCCTCAGTAGATCTCACCGAGTGTCGAAACCTGATCTCCCCATCATCAGCGAGCCAGTCTAACACGAAAGTAATGCCTTAAACAATTTTTCCACTGAAGCGAGTCATTCTTTATTACTATTTCATTTTCTGTATTGTCAATTTAAAATAATTTTGAACAACGTATAATTAAAATGCTATTCTTATCCACAAAATGAGCTTGGTTCACGAGTCATAACCTAAAGGCTAATTTCATGACGTTAATGACTCGTATGTAATTTGAAGTGCTCAAGTTTGAATGGTAGTGTCAATTTTGTCAGAGAGAAAATGTGTCATATTTGGGCGATGTAGCTTATTTTATGGTTAATTTTATACATTCTAAAGGTGTACCTACAGGCATTGTGTCATTTGCACCTGGGATCCTCCTTACAGTTAACTGATAATCAGTCTATTAAATGATAAAATAGTCTAAAGCATCACCCTCGCAAAAGACTAAGACTGTCGATAAGATTCAAATCCCGGGCAGGTGTACTAAGGGTGCTTAATTTTCCTTAACTCCTCTTCCAAGCAAATGGAGGTAAACTTCCTTCTAAAGTTTGACTTTCCTTATTTATATTAACACATTAGGGTGATTAGTGCATTTGATATAACCCGAACGCGTGTTAAAACTAAAAAGAAACAAACATTTATTTCGACCTCCTTGGGATTCAAACTAAGGTATCTCAAAAAGTGGTTGGGAAAATGGGATGGGTAGGAGGCTTGGGTCTCAAGAACAGACCCAGAAGAGTCTACACACTTAGGAAGACATGATGAATGAGAAAATCAGAGAAAGAGAGAGAGGGGGAGAGGGAAAACAAATTATGTAAATTGTTACCGTGGGTAGCTAGCAATCTTCATTCGTACACACACAGTCGGCAATAATTAGGCGGAGCGATACGGGAATTATGTCATAGAGATATCCTTGGTAATACGCGGCCGGTGTGACGAAACCTCGTCTTAGGAGCGACGCAGATGTCGGTCGTATACTCGGGTCGCCGAGGGAAGGCGCCGTCCTTCTCGGGAAGGACTTTGCGATTGGCCTCGTCACGCAGTACTCCTAGACTTGTAAGCCGACGAAGCCACTTTTTACTGTATACCTTTAAAAAAACAAATGAAAAAACAAAAGGGAAAATACACCTTAGTTAGGCGACCGGAGTGTCCGAACGTTTCCTTATTGGTATTATTAGGAACATTTTTCGATGTGTTCAATATTATACACAGAAGTGGAAAGTTTTGTATTGTAAATTAAAAGAAATCATCGTGCGACGAATATGTTACCTTAAATTATTAATGAAAAGCCCATCAAACTGCCGATTAACCGGGATATTAAATATAAGATAACGCTCGAAATAGAAAAATTGCCGAAGTGCGGATCAGTTTAGTGTTTTTTTTTTTAATTTTGACAGAATTTATTATAATTTCGTTGTATTTTTTTAAAACCTATTGTTAAAGGTTTCATTGGCCTCAATTCCACTGTTTATTAATGAAGATTTTAGGAAACCACACCCCGATGTGACGTCTAGTTCATGTTGTATTACCTACATAAATCAGGTGTTATCTGTGGGGTAAAAAGGGCCCTTAAAACGTCTGGTTCGAGATATATTATTCACCTATGCTAGGTGTTATCCGTGGGGTGAGATGGGCTCTTAAGACGCCTAGTTTGAACTGTATTACTTAACTAAGTTAGCTGTTATCTGTGGGGTAAAGTGGTTTCTTAGACGTCTGGTTCGAGCTGTATTACCAACCTAAGTCAGGTGTTATCTGTGGGGTAAAATGGGCTCTTAAGACGTCTGGTTCGAGATGTATTATTTACCTATGTTAGGTGTTATCCGTGGCCTGAGACGGTTTATTAAGGTTAAAAATGAAGGATATTTGCCAAAATGGAAAGTAAATTTTAGCTACTAAACTAAAGCGATAATAAGGATAAAATAAGCAGCTATGAAAATACAGTTTGGTTGTATTGACTTAACAGACTACAGCGCTCTTAAAGAACGCCGAAAATGTTTATGAGTTAAGCATCAAATTGAGCGTTTGCAGTTATATAATTCCGGAAAATAAACAATTTGCTTTAGCAAGTCAAGATGTGTTTAGTATTATATTTTTGACGTGTATTACAATAAAATACCGTTTACATGATTTTTAACCTAATCTGAACCAAAGCGGACAAGCACTTTTGTCCTAAGGCCTAATAATGTATTGAAATTGTATTATATTTATTTGCCTAGATCGGTTAGTAAATATATTATATAGTAGGATTTTGGTTAGAAGAAACCTTAATAAAATACAAATAATATTTTATTGTAGCCAACAATGATAAAATTTTACTATGTTACTAGTATTATTTTATAAGTATTGATGATATATATCTAAAGTTGCAGTCGTAGATCACATTACTTGACGTATGAACAAGTGAAAGTGAATCTAGTAGCTTTTCTAGCTGTCTTCTAAGGAAAATCTCGACTGCACATTGCTTAATAGCTCTGGATTGATAATTTTTTTAGTTGGCCAACTTATTTGTAAACGGTATTGTGTACAACCACGAAAACTGTTTATTTACACCTGAAGGGCACCGTCTACATGAATGGAAATTCCCTCACACTGTTGTATTTACTATGGTAATGAGAGTTTTCAAGCTAGAAAAACACAAAAAAAAATCCTCAATTAATTAGAACGCTATCTGCTTCGATGTCCACATGGTCTAAGGTATCATTATCGTGTTGTGCTAGACTGTCGGTGAAAGGGAAATTTAGTTGTTTTTTTCAAAATAGTTTTCCATTCTTCCTTCACGCAAATGAGGGTACGGTTCCTCTAAATTTAACTTTACTCATCTATAACTAATTAGCATAGCTAGTACTTGTGCTTATAACCTAAACAGATAGTAAGACGGGGTGCTAAAAATAAAATTAGAACAGTCTCTTGTGACCCTCACATTGCTGTATTTCTCATTGGAATGGCAGTTCTGAAGCTTCAAAACGACTAAAAAAATTACTCAATATTAGAAAGTTCTGGCGTGATCGTGTTAAAATATAACTTTGTTTAAGGAAGACTAGATTTATATTTCCAACAATTTATTTTAATCTTAGAACTGCAACATTTCGTGTTAAACATCCTTTAAACTGAACATAATTCACAGTTTCACTAGTGTTTTATTTTAAATCATTAACCTTAAGATATTAAAAATTAATCCTATAAAACAGGGCTTACCAAACTTTTTAAGACCGCGCCGCCCTTCACATGTCAAAATTTCCCTGCGGCTCTCCTCTCCTCAATATTTTCAAGGAGCATTTGAATCCGGAACTCATATTAAGGGAGCTCTTTCACAAAAAAAAAAAAATGTGTTTTCTTGTGTGGTTTATTCTAATCTTTAAAATATTTACGAGCACACGTATTAAAAATGTGCACGTTGCATTTCACTATATATTATTAGTTTTAATTTTACTTAAAGCCGCGAAGCCCCGTAACAAGGCCAGCGACGCCCCAGGGAGTCATGACGGACAGTTTGGAAACCCCTGCTATAGAGACAAGTTTGTGGCACGTGCTAAATTTGTAAATAACAAACCAAATATTAAATAACGCGGACTTTCTCGACATCTCAATGTTCCTACAGGTGTCCCCTTAAATGACGAATTGTTTGAAGGCAGTGTCTCCCAATCTGTGGGTGTACTCCCAGGGTTACGTGACGTACCACCGAGTTTTATTTATCATAAAATATGTTTTGATGATGTGAAACTTAATGATTAGGTCAAATAAGAAAATAATATGAAATTTTAGGATCTAAAGAAAAGGAGGTTGCTGATAGGACATGCTGGAGGACTCAATTAGGACACGGCAGCTGATAGGCTATGTCTAAAAACCAAATTAACTCAGATTGTGACTTGAAGCTTTTTCTTTTTAGCACCACATCTTACTGCCCATTCGGGTTATACGCTTATTTACTAACTACGCTAATGGCATTAGGGATTAATAAGGTTATATATAGTAAGTGTACCAGCATTTGCGTGGAAAATCATTTTAGAAAAACCACTCTCAGTACACCCGACCGAGATTCGAACCTCGATCTCCCCGTCATCGGCAGTCTAGTCTAATACGAGAGTAGCACGATTAGACCTTGGGGCCACCGAAGCGGGTCTGAAGCTTTATCAAAGTTTGGAAAAAGCAAGAAATCAGGGATTTTGTTTATTTTTTATTTATGAAGAGCTCTTAAGGGTTACGTTGGTCAGGCCAAAAAAAGAACTCAACTAACAAAAGTTTGGCGAACTTTGATTTAGATCATATTATGATATTACAAAATTCGATGATGGGATCATCTCTTTATTTAGTAAGGAAAAAAAAAGTCCCAACATATTTCGCAAGGCGAGATTCTTGATAAGCTTTCACGTCCGACTGTACCTAAGAAACTGAGAGGTAGTAAGACGTGGGTAAATGGCTGCGGTTAACAGCTTGTTCTGTTTCCCGGTAATTAGAGTTATTACACGCTGTTGCATGATTAATATCCAAGAGAAATCTTCTTTCGAGGATGCTAACTGTTACCATAAAAGGCTGGGATAGGAATCTCGTCGACAACTTTGAATCAAATCCGTAAAGGTCGTGTCTTCATCAATTTTGTGAGTGTTGATGGCAAATATTTAGTAAAAATAAAGAAACCAGTGGGAAGGAGAGAGAGAGTTTTGGTAGAAAATGTTTAGTAGAGAAACATAAACTGGGGGTAAGGGGGGGAGGAGATTTTGATCAAAAAACATATTTAGTAGAAATACAGAAACTGGGGTCGGGGGAAATGATGATAGCAAATTTAGTAGAAATACAAAAACTGGGGTGAGTTTTGATAGCAAATATTTAGTAGAAATACAGAAACTGGGGGAGTTTTGATAGCAAATATTTAGTAGAAATACCAAAACTGGGGTTGGAAGGAAAGTTGATAGCAAATATTTAATCTGACATCCAGAAAAGTTGCGAGATCTACTTTCAATTAAGTAATGTGATCTGCAGCTGTAAGTTTTTATGGATATCATCAATACCTGTAACAAAAGTAAAATATTATCAGTGTTGACAGAAAAAGAAATATGTTTGCATTTTTCTAAGCTGCTCTTCCTATAAAAACTGGACCATAGTAACTTTTTCTAGATATCAGATGTGTCCATTCGTAGGGAATTTGCGGGTATAAAGTCAATATTAAAAAAAACTGAAATCGGTTTAACATTAAACAACCCGATAATATGACGATGGTTCTGACCAGAGACTTGTCCCGTCTCCTCCGAGAAAATCCGACGTCCGATCACCTCCCTGGGTCATGTTTCTCTCGTGTCGTGAGATGTTGTGGCCAGCGAAGGGAGAGTGGGGAGTGGAGGGAGGGGGGCTGTAGCCCCATCCCCCTATCCCGACCCTACATCAACACCCCCCAGCTCCCGAGCTAGGGGCTGAACGCTCAACAAGTGAAGCACCTCCACTTTCGACTCGATATATCGACCCGGCACAGACTCGACACGCCGAAAAAGCCATTGATTTGACATTGATAGCCTTTTGTGGTCAGCTGAAGCCTTGTAGCTATACACAAAGTTTACCTTTAAATGGTCGGGTTATAGCTAACGTGAGAGAATAAAGTTTACCTTTGTATACTTGGAAACTTGCCAACTTGATGGATCAAAGTGTAACTTTAAATGGTCGGGTTATAGCTAACGTGAGAGAATAAAGTTTACCTTTGTATACTTGGAAACTTGCCAACTTGATGGATCAAAGTTTAGCTTTATGTATATATTTAGGAACTTGCCAACTTGATGGATCAAAGTTTAGCTTTATGTATATAGTCAGGAACTTGCCAACTTGAGGTATCAAAGTGTAACTTTAAATGGTCGGGTTATAGCCAACGTGAGAGAATATAGTTTACGTTTATATACTTGGAAACTTGCCAACTTGATTGATCAAAGTTTAGCTTTATGTATATAGTCAGGAACTTGCCAACTTGAGTGATCAAAGTGTAACTTTAAATGGTCGGGTTATAGCTAACGTGAGAGAATAAAGTTTACCTTTATATACTTGGAAACTTGCCAACTTGATGGATCAAAGTTTAGCTTTATGTATATATTTAGGAACTTGCCAACTTGATGGATCAAAGTTTAGCTTTATGTATATAGTCAGGAACTTGCCAACTTGAGAGATCAAAGTGTAATTTTAAATGGTCGGGTTATAGCCAACGTAAGAGAATATAGTTTACCTTTATATACTTGAAAACTTGCCAACTTGATGGATCAAAGTTTAGCTTTATGTATTTAGTTAGGAACTTACCAACTAGCGCGAACAAAGTTTAACTTAATGTATACAGTCAGGAACTTGCCAACTTGAGGATCAAAGTGTAATTTTAAATGGTCGGGTTGTAGCCAACGTGAAAGAATAAATTTTACCTTTATATACTTGAAAACTTGCCAACTTGATGGATCAAAGTTTAGCTTGATGTATATAGTCAGGAACTTGCAAATTTGAGTGATCAAAGTGTAATTTTAAATAGTCGGGTTATAGCCAACGTGAGAGAACAAAGTTTACCTTTGTATACTTGAAAACTTGCCAACTTGATGGATCAAAGTTTAGCTTTATGTATATATTTAGGAACTTGCCAATTATAGAGGGAAAAGATTACCTTTATATAGTCAAAAATTTGCCAAATTAAGAGAATAGATGGGTACTAGCTAGCTTGAGAGATAAAAGTTTACCTTAGTCAGAAACTTTCCAACTTGTGAGGACAAAGTTTACCTTTATATATTCGGGAACCAGCTAACTTGATAGCTGCACACACACAGTTTACCCTTATATGTTAGGAAACTTGACAAAGTGAGAGAACAACGTTTATATGTATCTTGCCGAGTACTAGCTAACTTGATAGAAGCACATAAAGTTTACCTTTAAATAGCCAGGAACTGAAAACCTTAGATAACCAAACTAAGCTGTATATAATCAGTTTGACCTAACAAATAAAATTGTAGACATGTTATTCTGGCAGAAAATTCGCTTATGGTTAGATTAATGATTTTTTTATTTGAAATCCTTTCCAAAACGTTTCGAAGGATTTGCTTCATAATGGGTATCTGTTAAGTTCTCTCTTAAAAAAAATATACATTTATATATAGCTATTTTTTTTTAAGAAAATAATTTTATAATAGTTTAATCTATGATCAATGTTTAAAAAAAATATTGAAATACCTACAACGATTGTGATGAAAATTCATATCTGTAGTCTATTTTACATTATAAATAATAAATGCTTTTTTTTATAAATTAATTTAATAAAAAAGTTTGAAAAAATTTGGAATTTTTAGAAAATGGCTCCAAATATTGAGTTCAAAATAAATATATGAGAATTGTTTCAGTGATAAATTGTATATTTTTTTTTACAAATTAAAATTAATTTGAGGGTAGTTTACAAATAACTGATTTTTGAAAATTTGGAAATGTGTTAAAAAAATCTTTGAACGATTTTGTTTAAAATATTATATGAAGAGTGTTTACTATTACTAATAAGATGATAGTTTACTCTGAAAATCAATATTTTAAATTTTTTATTCTAGGCCTTAAAAAACAATTTGTGAAAAAGTGTGTATGATTGTGTCGTAGCCTTTATTTTTCACTTATGCACGCAAGAACTCCTCTAATAGAGTTCGAACCTGATACCTTGTGTATGGACACACTGTATACCTGTCTCACTGACCAGGGCACATATTCCGGGCATGTGTGAGGCGAGTATGCCCCCCTCCCCCCACCCCCTCTTACCCCGCGTAAAAAGTCCTACATCCCCGGCGGAAAGAAGAGGGTCTTTCATTCTAATTAGCCCACGCTGCCATTGATCAACCTGCCGCTAATTAAAACCCGAGGGGACGAGGCCATTATGAACTCCCTCGCACTGTGGACTTACATACTGATGAGTCACAACTTCTTACAGAGAGTAGGATGTTAAAAGGTGAGCACAGGGGAAGGTTTGGTAAAAAAAAAAAAAAAAGGAGTTTGCCATATTGGGACTACCTTCGCAGTTTTTTTACACTTAATAAAAAGTGTAGGAATGAACTAATTTAAGACTCAAAAGTAGACCTACTTCTGAGTATTAGATTAGTTTACTATGTTGATAGAATAGGAACGAGGACGGTATAATTTGCGTGGAGGGAGAGTGGGAAAATCATATAGGAGAAGAAAAAAAACTATTTACAATCGACCTGGTTTCGAAATCCGATCTTCCCGTTTAAGTCAGCGATAGCAAGTAGTAAAACTATTTACCCACCCTATAACGTATATTAATGTCACTAATATCTAGTGATTACAATAAAACCTAATAATAATACATTTGTTTAAATTACAACCTCACTTGTACTCACGCGATCTAAAACGTCAAACTCGTAAAAAAAAAAAAAAAACTGGATTGCCGATGACGGGGAGTTCTGGCTTCAAGTCCCAGTTGGATGTACTGAGACTGTTTTTTACTGAATTGTTTTCAGACCCCCCCTTCTACTAAACTTCGGGTAAACTTGTTCTAAATTCTAACATTCCTCATCCCTTAGACATTAGCGTAAATTAGTAAATATGCGTATAGCCCGATCTGGTGGTGAGGCGAAGTGCTAAAATAAATGGTTTCCTTAAAGCTAACCTTCTCATCCTATCCCGTAGATTAAACCACAAAATGTATCGCGATGTTTCCTGCCAGTCTTGCGCCCTGACCAACGATCCTCTAGCCCTGGGTCAGCTCGTTCACCACTTGCCGACAGTGTGTATATTAGGTTAGTTTGTCAATTAAGCCAGCGTGTAATCTGGGAGCACCATCAGTTGTTTGTTTGGCCTTGCCGCTATCTCTGACAATTAAAAGGCGTGAAGACACGCGATGTCCATACTAATGAGAGAAAGAAGGAGGAAAGAGAGAGAGAGAGAGAGAAAGAAAGGTACAAGAAACGGACACGAGAGGGAAACTTTTTGCGAACACTCAGACTGAAAAGGTCTCATCTGCACATTTTCAATAGGGTAATAACCACTAGGTTTAGATACGTGATTTTGAACCTTATTGAACATGATGAGCAGGTTATCTATGTAGTTGTAAGACCCCCAACTCACAGTTTGTACTAATCACTAGCGATTAGTACAGTACTTAACTATCATTGTAGGTGTAAATTAACTGAGGTGGTACTTCCAATCCCGTCGAGAAATCTCAATGGAATGTACCGGGTGATCCTCAACGAAGAGCCACTACTGGCCGAATCAAGTGGGGCTCTAATTCGGGAGTGGAGGTTCTAATGAACCCTGTGACATAAAATGTTGAGTAACGAAACTACACCTGCCACAGAGGATGTTAAACGAGGGGAGAACGAATGTTTCTTGATTTTGGAAAAAGCTAATTATGCTGATTGAATACCATTAAATTGGTGTTGTAACTAATTGAGGTAAGTCGGTCAACCATCTGCGGATGAGTTTTGGAATTAAAAGATATAAATCATTAACTACCAGTGAAGGGGATTTGAAATTTATGGATAGAAGTCAATAGACTACCAGTGAAGGGGAATTGAAACTAATGGATAGAAGTCAATAGACTACTAGTGAAGGAGAAATGAAATGATGGATAGAAGTCAATAGACTACCAGTGAAGGAGAAATGAAATTAATGGATACAAGTCAGTGAAAAAAAAAAAAAATATGGGTGAGTTTTAGAATGAAAAATATATGTCAATAAACTACAATTGTATGGATATAGGAAGATGGATACCAAATAGAAGTTGGTAAAGTACTCGTTAATAAAGGCAAAGTATTCTGAATCACCTAGTATTTACATAATTGCACATACCCGCCCAGCAATTATAATGACACAGAGGAATATTTCTTAGTTTCAGTCATTGCCATTTTAGGAGGAAGCATACCACGTGACCATTGCTCAAATTTTTTCCTGGTACATGAATAATTACTTTAAGAAAACAAGCTTTGAATTCCGTAAGGTGATGACAATCATTATACTAAAAAAAGGTATGCATGTGTTAATATCTGGAGGGAGATACTTTTCTGATATTACCTCCATTAAATTAAAGATTTGTTTGTGTCGACTCATCATTGTATAGTAGATGGCTGACTTAAGAGAATAATTAAGAGTTATTTTCAGTACTTATATAAAAAGTTTCATTCCTCTTTAACTATTTAAACGTGTAGAACCACATCACGAAGAAGAACAATTCCAGGGTTTTTATTTATGCATTTATTACTACCGCGTCTTACTACATGTTCAGATTATACGCATATATTAGAGTTACATTAGAGTTACTCTGATGGGGTAAGGATGAGGAAGGAAGCGTTTTAAAGGTAATCTACCCGCATTTGCGTGAAAGTAGAGTGGGAAACCATTTAAGGAAGCCTCCCTCAATAGGCCCAACCAGGATTAAAAACCCGATCCCCCCGTCTTCAGCACGCCCAGCAAGTCGGTAGTGGAGAATATACGGCTTTAATAAAAAAATTGACCCAGGCCATAGGCTGGAAACAGTAATGGATGTAAAGTAAATTAAAATTGTCAATGCCAATGTTGTATAAAACCTGTTAATTTGACCTTGATGAGGAACGTTATGCATCTGTTACGCTACACAATGTTTCAAGAAGGAAAAAGAGGCTAAGGAGACGAAGACGTTTATTCGAGTCAAAGTTATTTTCAGTTTGCAGTTTATTGATCCAAACATTAAAGTTTATTTTGATGAAATTCTCTGCATTTTCTTGACCCTCCAGGCGCACTGCAGGCCTGTAGACACATAGAGTTATATCATCTTAACCTAGTACAGTGACCCTTTGAGAGTTTTATAATTATTTTAAATGTGTAACAGAGTAAACCTATGAAACCAAACATGCCGGTGGAGCCCAAAGGGGGAAGTAAGGGGGCAAGGGGGGTGAATTATCAAGTTGAGAGCTACCGGGGTGTAGATGTTTCAGAAGAGCTTAGTGCTTTCAGGGCTCGACTCGGGTCAGATGTAGAGGAGGGTGGATGTTTTGGAAGCGAGGGAAAAGCGGGGTGGGAGATTGTCAGGGATTAATAGGTCAGGGTTGAGTAGGGGGTGGCTGGACACACGAGTGTGGTGAAGGGGGTTAGGTTTAGGGTGGGTGCAGCCTTTACCGTATCTGTGGTACACCCTAACCAAGGAAAGACACACACACACAGATACAAAACCAACCGGGTTCCCGGGTGAAGCTGTCCGGCATTGGGAGAATAAACAGGGGAGAAGGAAAATACAAATGACAACCCAATGTGTTGTGAACACTCCCCCCCCCCTCCATAATACAATATACAATATACAATATAATTAACTCAATGAATCGTTATTTTATCCTCGTCGTCGGTTACCGTAAGTAACAACAGTATTTCTTCTTCTGATGAAGTACACATAGCCACAATCTTAGTCTACACTTAATTAATAATGTAATGAACGTGTACACTTAAACAAACTTAAGAGACAAATACCTGCATACACTGGTAACCTTCGTTGAACTACCGACGGTATGACCACCCACATTCCCGCCAAATTATTTTTCCCGCGTTGGTGTGAGCAGGCCTTAACACAGGGTGTAAGGATCAGGCTAAATATCTATTTGGAGGGGCGTGAGGGGG
>CABFVZ010004383.1:40097-50464 GCA_902151445.1 Timema monikensis
TTCCCCCCCCCCCCCCTTCCACCTTATAAAACATACCCCTTCCCCCTCAATACCCTTTTAGAGAGTTATTACGAGGAAAGAGGGGGGGAGGGAGAGAGAGATGGTGATCGACCCTTCCATTACTGTCGAATAGATGACATAGGAAATAGGTTCAACTCGTAATTTTAAATTTAGGAAAACGTTTAAAGAAATGTAAGCACCAAACCAGCCGTGCGGATGTTTATGTAGAGCAAGGGGAAGGGGGGTGTCATCGGGCCAGAGAGAAGTGTCTTGAGTTATCGAGGAGGAACTCGAGTTAAAAGTCAGTTTTTTGTGTACACTTTTTATAACAAATAAAACCTTTTTGGATAGATAAATCAAGTAGGCCTCAGTATAATCGTTTAGTTTAGTTCTCTACACATGGTAATCTCAACAGTTAGGCTAGTGAATATTTGTAAAAGGCATCGTGGAATTCAGTCAGAAGTTTTTTAAATGGGGGGACTAATGACACGTGGTCGTATCCGTCCCTGCGTGCTTGGTTCGGATCCTGGCCGGGTTAGTATAGAGCCTGATCATCCTGTATTCACGTGCGTCAGTTTATATCTTAACGCTAGATTAAAATGTGTAAGTACATTGTGTTTCGAATCCAGGTAGTTTCACGATTCCTAACAACGATTAAAATATTTAAGTACATTGTGTTTCGAATCCAGGTAGTTTAACGTTTCCTAACAACGATTAGACTGGGTTTGATTTCTTGAATTAAAGATACAAATTGATATTTAGGATTAACTTATTTCACACTTTGGTTCTGTTTATAAAAGAACAACTATAAAGAATGGAATACAGATGCAGCGACTAGTTCATCTTCATCTCTCTGACTGCGGGCGAGTTCAATCTGTCTGCTGGTGTTATCGCGAGTGTTTTTCCAATGGCTGACGCGAGGGCTTCTTGTAACCCTCACCGTGATCTCATGGGCGATTTCCTTTCTTAGAAAGAAATCGGCCAAGGTCTCTTTCACTGTCACTTAAAAAATTCGGGGCGATTTTAACAATTATTTGTCTTGTTCCTTACTGCTAGTGTTTAAGGCTCGTGAATACTAAATCACATAACATATATTGTATCCTTATTTTATAAAGTGGGGCCAAGTGAAGCTTTCAGTACGTCCTTCACTAAAACCCATAAATCCCGCTTAAGTTAACATAATTATATGTTATGCTTTAAGTATACAAAGTTTTGATTCAAATTACGCGATGCCCATGACAAGATATTCAAGATCTGATCAGATTGCTACATGAGTTTGGAAAAACCTCAAGATTTCGGTGTCACATGATAAGATGAAAGGAAAACCTTATAAAGTGGGGTTACTCAGATGACGGCGCCTGCTTTTGAGGACAACCCCAGACGATGGAACACCTTCTGAGGTGTAAATTCCTCCCTGTACCTTCCAGGATCCATGTATGTGTAGTGAAAACATTATGATTTGTGTAAGACATTGGAGAGATATAATATGAACTCTTAGTTGTTATATTAATTTTAATATACTTACATTTAGCCCAAACACGATTAAATAAATAAAATATCATATGTAGAAAATTGATTTAAACGTATAAATTGAAGCAAAATTTTATTCAATTTTGCCAAAAGACTTTATTTTATTTTAAAAGAGCCAGTAAAAGTACGGACCACAGCTCGCATTATCTTAAATTTCCACCTTAAGGACCTCAGTTAGAAAGATTTTTTTTATTAAAGTTTGATTTCGATTCCAAGGAAGTTTCGACTGTCTTAAAAGATACAAAAACAATTTTCATATGTCAAGTCATGTGATCTGCAGCCGATAGATATTATAATATAAAATAGCACTAATAAGAGTATTATTATTGGCACCACATCTTACTACCCGTTTGGGTTATACGCACTTACACTAATGTGAAATGGTAGGGTGATTGTGAGATGAAATGGAGGACCTAGAGTTTAACGTGGAATCCGAACCACGGTGGAGGCCTGGCATTACCCCACATTCACAAGATGTCTTGTAAGAGGTGAAGGAAGGGTTTGGTAATCAGATAGATCTGTGCCGGGACCGAGGATTGAACACCGGACCCCAGAACAGAAGAACAACACCTAACCCCTAGACCACCAGGTCACCAATAAGAGAGTAAAATGTTATCTTTGTTGTCCATATAATAATGTGTTTGTATTTTCTAAAAGGCCCTTTTTGTGACAGTCGAACCCAGCCTCATTCCATGAATAGTTAAGGTGTGGGTGTAGGAAACGCAAATTAAGGGCAGTGTTCATGAAATGTTTATATATATATATATATATTGGCCAAAATAAATATATATATATATATATTTTGGCCAAAATAAATCAAATATTTCTTCAATACAACCATGAAGTTTAATTTTCTTCACAGAGTGTTATAAACAGTTAGGGTATCCTGGAATTTGGTGACAACTTGCTCGCATCAAACTTTATCTATTTCTACTAGAGAAATACTTGACTTGTTTTGAACAAAAAGAAAAACAAGTTTTGCCATAAGCCTGAAAAAACACTGAACAGTTTGTTTTTTTTGCGTCGCCTACACTTCCACCTTAAGTAAACTATTAAAAAGAATATTTACGTGCATGCAGGTAATGTTACTGGACCTTTTGTTACCCACCAGAGCAAATTACAGGACTCTAGCATCGGCACTCAAAAGAGCTCACATATGAAAGAGCGTCTACATGTGCGATTCTTGGTAAAAAAAAATATACATACAACATATATAGGTATTAGGTATATTAGACTCTATATGAGAGTCACTGGAGATCGGTTTTCAGGCATATTCCACCGGGAATTTTTTACTTTTAAGTCAATGCCGCTGTTGAAAGTGAAGGAGGTGGGGTTGAGAGTTTCGAGTGAAACTGAGTTTGGTTTGCCACATGTTTTATTTTAACGGCAAAGGCACTTTTAAACGTACGAGTTACTGAAGCATGTTACAGTACATGCGAGCACGGTTCCCCCCTACCCCCATTCTAGAGTTGTGGAAGTCATTAGTGTAAGAGTTTAGGGGGGGGAAAAAATTATGCATAAAGACTATGTGGATAGGAACCGCGAAGCGGAACTGATACCTCATTGGTTTACATGTACAAGGCTAGTATTGGTCCTTATTAGGCCCTTCTTGTACACTTCATTTACCTTGAAAGGTAGCAGTCTTACCTCGACAGACTACAGACACTATTACCCTATCTTATTAGCAGCACCATAGTGATATCCATCAAAGTAAGACCACGTCCTTATTTTATTACTACCAAATTTCCTGCATTTTCCAGGTTTCACAGAAGGAGTTCCCATTTTCCCAGGAATCTTGGATTGAAGAAAAGAGTAATAAAATTTAGTTTTTCATCGAACTGACTAAGTGTAAAGTCATGTAACTCATGTTTAAAACAGGATGATTTAAGATTGATGAAGAAACACATCTTCTGTCTCTTCACAACCCTTGTTTAAGGAGTAATAAGACAAGGTCAGTGTGCTTAATTCTTCAGTTCACTTTATCGTCCATCAAAACACCAACCATTTTAGACTTTTAGTTTAGTGTCCCAAATTAACCAATGTTTCAGTATTGTTACAAGATTTTCTAAAATTCCCTGCGTTTTCCAGGTGCGTAACAACCCTATACCTTTCAGGGGAAACGGAGTGGACGTTGTTTGGTTTAATATTGAGGGATTTTGTTAGGAAGGGCATTTTTAGAAATCACAAACTTTTTTTTTACGGTCAATATTAATTGATAACATTTTATTATTGTTCTTATAGTCATTATCTGTTAAAAGTGAAATCCGCAGATCACATGACTTGCCGTATGATATAGCGAAAAGAAAAATAACCTTAATACATCCAGCTGGGATTCCAGCCCCAAAATCTCCATCACAATAAAACCAGAATAGACGAGATTAACTAACGTTTTTATCCACGTGCCCAGCGGTGCGGCTAGATAATTATTATAAGAGGTAAGTATTTAAAGAAGGGGGGATAACTAAAAAAAAAGTGAACCCACCTTGGCGTGGAGAGAGAACGGGTAATCTATGTTTGGAGCAAAACCAAAAAGCCCCGATCTCCCGAATTACCGTGGTTCACGATTCCCCTAAATACAAGAGCGGAGCTGAAGTAAAATAAAAACCAAGTAGCCAAAGCTATTATTGATGCTTTAGTGAGGATTACTCCATATAGATATCATATTATGAAAATTGAACAATGACACCTGGATACGGGAATCGAACCCGGGACCTTTGGCTTAGTACGTCAATGCACTAAGCTATCAACCACTAAGCTATCCAGGATTCATCCCGTGCCCAGGGTCATTCTTCACTCATATTTTAAGGAAGAACATTAGAGCATTGGTGTACTAGGCCAAAGGTCCTGGGTTCGGTTCCCGTGTCCAGGTGTCATTTTTCAATTTTCAGAATATTAAATAAAATAGCCGCGTAAAGAGCTCTAATAGCTGCGTTGATCGCTCTGCACTAGTATAAAAGATCTCAGTTTGTCCACGCTGTTCCCTAAAATCTGCTTGAGAATATTTCAAAAAACCAACCGACTCAATCAGTGCGCGATCCACCTATAAGGCTAGAGACGAGCAGACAGCTGCGTTTACTGTTGTGAGTAAATTTGAAATCATCCGTTGAATGAAAAGTGGGCGTGTCGTTATCGCTCATTTTGTTTCACGACAAGACACAATAACATTATGAAAACATCCATCGTTACATTATTCTTAAAATAGAGGTTCACTCGAAAATAAAATGCGTCGGTAATCAGGTAAGTTTCTAGTTTAAGTTTCAACGCACCATGGGCCAACATACATTTTCTTCTGGCGTGTAAATTGCTGCAACACTCAAACTAATTCTGCTCTCTATTCTCTACGAATCCACCCTTTAGACCATATTACCTTAGGCGTGGATTATCCGGGATTCAAACCTAACTCTATCGGATGGCGTCATCCGAAGACCGGAGGATCTGAATGATATATATATGTTACGAGAGTCACGGGGTCGCGAAAAAAAGGTCAGTCAAGTTTTTATGCAGTTTTGATAGAAACTTTTTTTTTGTGTGTGTGGCCAAAACAAATAAAATATGGCTCCAGTAGAAACGGGGAGTTTATTTATTTTTTTCTTCTTATGTTGGTATCAACAGTTGTTGAATATCTGTCATGAGCATAACAGCATTAGACACATTTTTTTAAATGAAGAGAAAAAGTTGACATTAAATTCCAAAACGTCCTTGACAAATATTCAAGAACTGTTGAGGTCACTATGTGAGGATTATGTTTCTAATAGAGAATTATTTTAAATATTTTGGTAAAAAAAAGTTTTTATAAAAAAACTGCATACACACTGACCTTTTCTCGCGTCCCCTACACTCCCCTCGATAATATAAATCGCCCCCTTGTCAGCAGATAGTACACTCCCCTGGTCAAGCACCCCACCCTCCCCCTCTTCCTCCCCATACTGTACATACGCTGCCACAGTAAAACAAAACACACTGCCGGTGTCTCCTTTATAGTAATTAATTGTAAATTAATTACACGTTACTTGGAGACCGTTGTTCCTGTAAGCGAGCTGAAATAATTACTGAGCAGCGATAATAATTACACTTGCCAAGGTGAAGGTAATTAGGGGCCCACCCTCCTCCAACACTTTGGACACGTACAAGCTGTTACACAAGAAAATAAAGCCTTTAACGCTTTGCATATGAAGTGAGACCGATACAGATAGAGAAATATTGGAACCAAGGAAGTTCCTTTATCGGGAGGATCTTCCTTATCTGACGGCTTGAAAAGTTATTAGATCTACTTTCACGTGTTCATACGTCAAGTATGTAAGCTGCTGCTGTCACGTTTTATATATATTCACAATACCTATGAAATAACAATTACAAATAACTAAAATTTGATAAATTTTTGCAGAAAAAAGTTTGTATTTTCTAAAAGCTCTTACTATAAAAATTGGACTGTAGTTTTAATCCAGGACTAATATTTAAGCTTTATTAGACTCATTGAAATTTCCTTTGGGGTGCGTGGCAAGATGAAGCAGTCTTTGTGAATTAATCACTTTTTTTGGAATAAAAAAATCAAAAATCAATGAAAGTGTGAAGTAATTTATTATTATTACTATTATTTGTATGTGTTCTGTGTTACGACAGGTCCATTCCTCTTGTCAGTAAACTTGGCCGTCAATGCACCCTGTCCTCTGCCTCCTTCTTCCTAAGCTCCTTTTTACCTCAACAGTAAATAAGAAAAGTTGAATTTTAACCATGTTTTCACAGATTTTTTTAAATGGCACTTTTTTTTAATGTTTCCATTTGGTACTGGGTTTAAACCCAAGTTCCTGTAAATTAAAAACTTCTTGACAAGGGTTATTATTTTGTGGCACAGTTCTCTCAACTGTGGTACGCAGAGGATTTCTGGAGGGCTCGCGACGCACCAATTGGGTCTTATTAAGCATCAAATATGTTTTTGATGACATAATGTTTGATAAACAAATAAGTATTAATAAATTAATATTGACATAATGTTATGGTCGTTTATAAGTCCATAATTTCCTTTGTCGAGGATTTGTTTAGCTCACTAATTGAGGCTTTAGTGAAATGTGGAACTAACGTTTATAATAATTTAAAAGATAATTTATTTTTAATTTAATCGATATTCACTTGTTGAACCGACTTATTATAATATCAAAACACGACTTATAAGCTAACTTAAATCTAGAACAAACAACTTACAACCCCCTGGCCGTTAGTTCATCACTGTGAAAGGGGAAACCCACATTTCAACAAAGATAAATTTATCGGCCATGCCGGGTATCGAAACCGGGACCCTTAGCTCAGTAGACAAGCTAAATATCACATGTTTTGACGTATGAATACGTGAAAGAAAATCTAGTCATATTTTTCTGTTGCCAGATACCTGTATGTTCATCTATAGTAAAATTTGAATGCAGCTATATTTGTATGCCCTGCATTGTCCGTGGCCTTTTTTTTTCTACCCCAGGTTTTTTTTAAGGAATTTACAACAATCTAATAAAAAATTTTAAGATTACGCCATCTAGGTGCACATGGACTATTAAATGTTTAAATTTCAGACCTATGCGTGGTGTAGATATCACGCAACGCTCATGACAAACAAACTCTACATTTTATTAATATAGATTCACAGGAGTAAGCTACGCTACCCCGCAGTTCATTCATAGCCCGCATCAGCTGATCGTAACAGGGTCTAGAATGTATCCGAACATATTGTACAACGACCAGGCTCACAGCTGATCAGTCATTAACACACACACACACACACACAAACAAACAGACGCGGAATGACTTCCTGCGCGCGCACACCGGAAGTGATGTGCCGGCAACAGTGCACGGCCCCGAACTTGCAGTTCCTAGTTTTTGTTGGGTCTGTAATTACTTGACATCCTGTAGGCCAGTGTTGTATTGTTTTAATTGCCGTATCATTGTGTTGTAGGCAGGCCAGGCTGGGTCGGGTAGTTCAGTGGACGCGAGGCCCCTCAGAGGGAAGACCCTGCGTAGGAGACCTCTCTCTCACTCTCTCTCTCTCTCTCTCTCTCTGAGCCTTAGGATATACTCTTGGACAAATCGCCGGTTAAAAGGATCCTTGACGCAACCGTGCGATGGGTCAATTATTCCAGTCCCGGGCAGGTCGTATAATTTATGCAATGATACAGAAGAGTGAATCACGAGTGATTTGGAGTTCACTATGGGTGTAGTTATATACTGAGTCATCGGCAGGGAGACTAGTTTGATTCCACACGGAGTCTAAAGTGTGAATATATAAGTGTATGCATATATATATATATATATATATATATAAATATATAAATAAATTATAATTATTACTTTTTACACCACGTCTTGCTACCTATCCGGATATTTACACTCCGGGGATAGGAATGTCGACGGTAGAATGTATATGAAAAGTACCCGCGTTTGCGTGGAAAATGAGGAAACTTATTTAGTAAACACCTCTATCAATACACACGGATGAGATTCGAAAGACGACTTCCCCAACACTAGCAAACCAAACCAGCCGAGAATGGCACCTTAACCAGCATGCCCACTGATTAAAATAAAATAAAAAAAATTTGTTCATGATTTCGTCGAAAACCTCAATTTAATCAATAATATTATTTTCAGCTATTCCAGAAAATTAATCTTGAGTCCAAGTTTGGTAGATTGTGTTACTTACCCGTGGCTCGAACCCAGGGTATATAGGATTGATTCACAGTCATTTTTAAGATGGGGTGGAAAGGAAAGGTGGAACTGGGGGTTAATATTTCTACAGTTTTTATAACAGATTGTTTTAATATACTGATAATATATATTATTAATTTGATATAAACGTATATTTTAATTTTCTAAATTTAGTAATTTCAAAAAATTATTAAAATTTGTCATGAACATCGAGGAATTTGTGCAGGACTCTCCTCTACATTTAAAAAGTTATGAGCAGATAGCACAGTGCCCGTGACAGATATTCAAGAATTGTTGATAATGTAATATTATTATTATTAGCACCACGTCTTACTACCCGTTCGGGTTATACACACTTATGCTAATGTGTAATGGTAGGGTGATTGTGAGATGAAATGAAGGACCTACAGTTTAACGTGGAATCCGAACCACGGTGGAGGCCTGGCATTCTCCACCTTCACAAGATGTCTTGTCAGAGGTGAAGGAAGGGTTTGGAAATCAGATAAATCTGTGCCGGGACCGAGGATTGAACCCCGGCCGCCAGCAGAGAAGTCTGACACCTTACCCCTAGACCACCAGGTCACCTTTGATAATGTAGAAAATTAAACTTAACGTATCTACTACACCTACTTTTTTTTTGCACCCGGTATTACTTACCTGTTCAGGTTATACGTTTATATTATAATTACTTTAATGGGGTAAGGACGAGGAAGGAATATGACCTACCCACATTTACGTGGAAGTAGAGTGGGAAACAATTTAGTAAAAAAAAAACCTCAGTAGAACCAACCGGGATTTTAACCCCGATCTCCCCATCATCAGTATGTCAGCCAAACACGAGAGTAACGCCTGAGAGTTAGACCATGTGACAAATGAAGGGAGTCACGGTTTATTAAATTTGACCAAGAAATCCTTTTTCGATAAAGAAAAAAAACAGGCAAAAATTACCTTAACTAACGTTCCTCCCATCACACCTTAAGCGCCTGCGAGAAAACATGTTCATCTAAACTAGGGGTCAGCAACCTTTTGGACACTGATCGACTTACAAACTTAACATAGGTCCCGAGATCACATATCATTTCTTCACTCACTTGGGAGTTTTTTTTTGTTCAGGCCTATAAATTTATTTTTTAAATTCAATATTTCCGCGAGTAATGTGTTATGTCTCCACTTTTTTAGATACAAAAATATTTAGAACGAATAAAATGTAAATTTCCATACTAAACCATTTCTTTTTAAAATAAATTACCGATTATGACCGATGAAGGTTAATTTGGTCCCATTCAATTCATATTTTGGTCACACACTCATTATTTGAAAGGTACTTAATAAATAAAAATGCTAGTTTAAAACTCGATCTTTTGATTATTTTAATGACCAAGTAGTTTGTTCAAGTGGTCGACTGATAATCGTCACCAAATCGACCGGTCAATCGAGATCGACTTGTGTCCGACCCCTAATCTAAACTAACATAAAGTAGAACTGTGATTCTTATAGCGTGTGTATCGACCCCTCTTAATAAACGATCAAGGCCTCACTCCATCAATACGTCCCCACACATGTAACACATTGTAACAACCTGTCCCGGACCATATCGGGTTGAAAGTCACTTCACACGACATTGGTACAAACAGCTCAGATGAGATATAGCGCCCCGTACCTGACGTCACAGGCGCCGTGGTGGGTAGACGTTCCGCCACACGCCGGGGCTCTGCGGGACTGAACTGGACGTAGCAGAATGGAGAGAACACGGACCTCCATGAAGATAAAGTCTGGAACGTATCAGAATGGAGAGAACACGAGCCTCCATGAAGAGAAAATCTGGAACGTATCAGAATGGAGAGAACACGGACCTCCATGAAGATAAAGTCTGGAACGCATAAGAATGGAGAGAACACGGGCCTCCATGAAGAGAAAATCTGGAACGTATCAGAATGGAGAGAACACGAGCCTCCATGAAGAGAAGATCTGGAACGTATCAGAATGGAGAAAACACGAGCCTCCATGAAGAGAAGATCTGGAACGTATCAGAATGGAGAGAACACGAGCCTCCATGAAGAGAAGATCTGGAACGTATCAGAATGGAGAGAACAAGGGCCTCCATGAAGCGAAGGTCTGGAACGTATCAGAATGGAGAGAACACGGGCCTCCAT
>CABFVZ010004384.1:0-21420 GCA_902151445.1 Timema monikensis
CCCCCTTTTTATTTTTTATATTATTCTATGTGTTTTGTTGGCATCTGCCCCTTTTGGATGCTACACATTAATCAAATGAAAGATTACTGGTGCATAAGGCTTTACAGAATACAAGTTGATCATTTCCAGACTAGTCATTATAAAAAGAAATAAAAAAACTATAGGCTTAGATGTAGCAAACAACATTCAAAAGGAAATTTAAAAACACAAAATGTCTTTAAATATATAATAATTGAAATTTTTGATATCTGATGACATCTCTTAACATAAATGCATTATGGTACACTTATTTTGAAAAATATCTTCTGGACACGATAATTGAACTTGGTAGCCTTTGCTTAGTATACCAACATTCTACTACCAATCATAAATGGCTGTGGTTCTAATAGTTTTAAGTAATTGAAGATCTCACATCTCCATCACAGACTTTGCCATATACTATGAGTCATGAGTCTTAGCAAGCGACACATCTTGGATAGCTCACTGATAGAGGTAAGCCTAAGATCTGGGTTCATTTCCCTTGTCGAAGATTTATAAAAAAAAATACATAATGAATTTTTGTAAACAATCACTATCCATCCAATTAACCTATGATAATTCCCTTGTACAACTAGGTTAGTCTGGCTAAATTGTTTTTCCTAATTTAGACAATTATTAGGGTAATTTTACTTAGGTTAAGTTATTATGTTGTTAGATGACGGACGACTTAAGCCGGAACCTAGAGAAGGGCGCAAGCGGCTACCTGAACCCTTAGAATTTGCGTGTTTAATGAGGGCATCTGCAAAGAACAAAAAAATCAGCACCGTGGTAAGTTAATATGACTTCAATCCATAGTACTTCTGCACTATTTTAAACCAAAGTATAAAGACAAGCCTAGTTTGATTATTATTTCAGATTTTGAATCATTTAAAGCTGTTGATGATTTACCAATTTACATAATTTGAGGAAGCATGCTAAGGTTTTTATTTTAACTAATCCTAGACTTTGGACTTTGATTGGGAACTATTGGTTTCTCTCAAATAAATAAAATAGCTATGCGTAACTTTGAAAGTGGTTGGTTGCTTTTAAAAAATGGAAAACTTTTGATAGCAGATACCTGTGTTTCTAGCTTAATGGGGCGTTGGCAACCCAGTTTTACTATTACAATTCAACTTGTCTTTCTAACCACTTAAATTTCTTCTTTTCAATTTAATCTTCTATGTGTGACTTGCTTTGTTCACAATTAAAAGTACTACACCATTTGTAGTACCTAGGTATTTCTTTGATTTGCTTTGTTTTGAGATTCAAACATAGTACGAGTAAACTTTTTGGAAGTAAATTTTGAGGAGAAAACTATCACACTATATTTGGGTCAGTAAAATAAAAGTAGGCTACTAACATTATTATTATTATTATTATTATTATTATTATTATTATTATTATTATTATTATTATTATTATTATTATTAGCAGCACCGCGTCTTACTACCCATTCGGGTTATACGCACTTACGCTAATGTGTAATGGTAGGATGATTGTGAGATGAAATGGAGGACCTACAGTTTAACGTGGAATCCGAACCACGGTGGCGGCCTGGCATTCCCCACATTCACAAGTTGTCTTGTCAGAGATGAAGGAAGGGTTTGGAAGGCTACTAACAAATCTTATCAATCAAGACATTAATGCAGTGTTTGAGAATGCTTAAATGAATTTCGATGAAGATTTCTAAAGTTTGAGCTACCAAAAAACATTAGGTGGCTTAAGTTGAAAAAGTATTTTTGAACTTTGTCTCTTCCCCTCCCCAGATTCATCCCAAGGATGTCAACAAATTTCATCAGGCCTATTGTAATCTCCTGAAAGGCAACTTGGATGGGTTGAAGAAATTGAAGAAAACCAAAACGAAGGCAAAAGCAACACAGTGAATTATATTTACATTCATTGTACTGCCACACAAAATGACATTTCAACAATTTATTATATAAAGGGTATGTTGGAAATAAGTGCGAGGGGGAAGTCATTCCAAACTTGTATATATATTTTCTTTTTTTTTCTTTTTGTGGGATCATCATGTGAGAATTTACCCACATACCAAACTATTAATTGAACTTTTAAATTTGACTTTAATGTATTTTGATCATTTCGGTTAAAAACTATTTTGTTTTGTTAAAGAAAAAAGGTTTTTTTCTCTTTATCATCTACTTTGGTTGACATTAAATAATTGACTTACCTTTTTTCAGTGTTTTTTCACATTTCCACTCTCATTGGCGGTTAAATTTGAGCATTAGCCATGACTGTGTCTGAATGATTGAAACAGTTTTAGCTGCCTATTCTTAAATACAACTGCATTGATAAAACAGAAATCTCTTAATCTTTTTTTATATTTTAATGAAACATATGTTTGTATTTATGTGATTTTAAAATACATATAAAGTACTTTTTACACTAAAAAACATGTAATTATTTTCATTTTTAGAGTTATTTTGTTTTATTTGAGTCTTTGATAATTTTAAATGTGTCCAGTGGTCCTCTTCAACTCATATTGCAGAGATACCTGTCGGTTCTTAAGGTTATGTAGAGAATCTAGAAAATACCTCAGTTCCTAAAAGATGCGTGCAAATGATTGTGAATGCTTTCTTAAGATATGAATGAATATTAAATGTTACAGGCCATTGGTAACACATTTTTTTGTTATTTACTCAATATATTTTTATAATAAAACTTATGGAAGTATTAATAAAATTTGAAAACTTAAAAAGTTGATGTTTTGCTTCAGTTTGTAAACATGTTTACTGTGGTAACACATTGCATTACATAAACACAAACCTCCATATTAAGAGAGATACCAACCCTGTGTTAAAAATATATATTACAATTGCTTTGCAAATTTACTGTCACAACTTAAATACTAATATAGGGGAAGTTTATTTCAAAATTTTAAGGCCAAAATTAAAATCTTTTTTTGACTTGTAAAGAATAAGTGCTTTAAAAGTATGCTTGATTAAAAATAGTTTTTAATTTTTAATTTTAGGCCTGTTCTAGTAAGAATTTAGTATCAAGGAATTGAGGTGAAAATTTAAAAATTGGAATAAAAAACTGGTATTGTCCCGTTTCTAATAAATACCACAATAAAACATCAAAATATTCTAACGAATATGAATAAATAAAAGTGAGCTACAGTCTTATATGTAAAAATAACAAAAACATTTCTTTACCTGACCAGTGTTACTAAAACATTCACAAAAAGCACTGTTGGATTTCAAAAATATTAGTTTATCCAACTCTTATTATCTAAGATACAAAAGCAAATGGATGCCATTTCAAAGAATAATATTTATCTAAGATATTATTTAGATTGAAAAATGACACATGGACAAATGTGGCTATAACCATTATTAATAAATATAATAACTTAGCTATTTAATCCATTATTTACCTAATACGCTTGTTTTTGTGCGAATAAATGTGGTAAAGGTGTATTTTGTGTATAATTTGATGTTTAAAAGCCACTTTAATCATAGGTTTGTGCTAAAAATATGTTTTCTTGCCTTAAATCTATTCAGGGTTGGTTATTTCCCTAATTATTGTAATGTGGTAATGTTATTTAATGGCGCTAAGTTGTGTTACAAGGTAGTTAATAAAAGCAACTGAAGTTTCGGTTATACATCTACTTAATGGAGGATAAGGCTAATCTAAATTTAATAAATCACTATTTTCGATGAAAACTAAATACAAACATGAAATTCATAAATGGTCCTTAATTGTAACTTTTTTTTATATTTTTTCCTGAAAAATCCTGGGAGAACTTTTCCCTTCGTAATTTTGGGAACCAACTGATTTCCTGATGTTCGAGATCCCGCACAATCCTAGTTATAATCAATTAATGACTTGTACCAAATTTAAAACTAAATTATAATTTTCCTTATATACCTAATAATGGAAGAAGACTAACATATGTATTATTTTTAATGATTGTGAAAAAGATTATTACTCTCCATCCTTTTTTTTTTTTTTGAGGACAGTAAAGATTAAATTTTTTTTTTTTGCTCATATTTGGACACCATCAAAAACTGAGGACATCCTTAAAATACAATATTTGATAAATTCCAAATAATGATAATTCAGACACAGACAAAATGTTCTTTTTGTACAAGAAGTCATTGGTTATGATGTTAAAATGTTTTATTTTTATTGTTTTATAGTCACTTTTGTTTAAAATTATGTTGTAATATATTGTGTAATAAATAAAGTTTACAAGACAATATTACTTGAATGGTTGCATTTATGAAGAATGAGCTGGTTGTAAGTAGGATTCTGAAAATTAAGACCCAACCTCTATGGGAACTAAGGCCCAATCTTATGATGTCACATCAAATTACTTATACCTTCACTGTTTGTAAAGCCAAACCATTGGTTAAACTTTGGCGTTGTGTCTTTCAATAATATTTCAATGTGCTTGTCAAATTATGGACAGATGCCTTGCACTATTTTTATCGTTAGTCTTCTCGAAGTGCTAGATTGGTTACTACAAAGATTTTTAGTGGTTTAATTTGAACATTATAGGGTCGCTATTACAATTTATATGGAGATTTTATGTAAAAAAAATTAAAGTATAATACTTTGTCAGTTCAATTGCTTATTTACAGTACTATATAAAGTTATCTATATTTAACAATAATGTCTTTTTTTTAACCAAAAATGTCTGTTGAAAATAATAAAGAAGAGTGTAGTGTTAAGGTCAACAAAGAAATGTTTCTTATAGTATTAATATAAAAATATCAAAGAAACTACTGAAAACATAATAAACTGATGGTGCATTGCTTAACTGTACTAAGGAGTTAAATACTTTAAGTGGATCAATTTCTACAACAGAATATGATTACTTTAAACAAAAATTTAAAACAATTTTTTTCTCAAACATAATTCCCAGTATGCCCCGATCTCTGGACCCTTATAAAGTAAAATTTAAATCAAAGTCATCTTCATACAAATAATTGTTAATTGTTTTTAAAAGAGAATAATAATAATAACTACCCTGATAATTTGTAGAAATGTTTCAACGTTAATGTGGTTGCTATGTTTACTAATCAGAAGGTAGACCTCACATTAACTTGACAAGCACTTTTACTTGGACATTAGTGCCAAACGAACATTGTAAAATCAAAAGTTATCACTTAACCTTATGTTAAACCCTGTATATATAGTACTCAACCCTAAAGTTGGTTGGATCCCCAACAGTTTAATCGTCAGGTGTAAAGCCTAGGAAGTACTAAAAAGAGCATACTAGGGAAACAAGGAGTGAGGTGGTTTCCTGTTGCGTTATTATTGCACATCAGTCTGCCAAGCCCACCAAAATTCATACACCAACTGTTATAAGTACTGTACCAGGGAAGTTAATGTATGTTGGGTTGGTAACACCAAAGTCACCAGTCAGCTCTAAAAAAGATAGCGTGATCTGTAGTGAGTAGGTTATCATCTGTGCGTGAAACAATATGATTATGATACAATTCGTTAATATAATTATGCTAGGCCAAAGTTAATTATTATGTATTTCAACTAACACACAGTGGCAAACGAAACATGGCGCAGTCGCTTGGACATTACTTACAGTTTAATTTATTTATGTGTACAAATAAATACATATTTTGAAAACTGTTGTAACATCGATAATCATGGCAAATTAAAACAAGCCAAGCGTGTTAAGTTTGGTGGAAAATTTGAGTGAAAACTGGCGCAAATTTAAACAGAACTTTGAAATTTATATGTTAGCTTCAGGGAAAACTGAAAAGTCACCGGAAGTGAAAGCGGCAATACTTCTAAACCTGGTTCGAGAAGAAGCTGTAGAAGTACAAAACACATTCAAGCTAAGTGATACAGAATGTAAAGACTACAATACTTTACTGGCTGCATTTGAGGCACATGCAAAACCAAGGAAAAACGTGCCATACGAACGATTTATGCTGTACTCTCATAAACAAAAAATAGAACCTTTTGACCATTTTGTAACAGACCTTAGGAAACTAATTCAGACATGTGAGTTTGGTGATCAATCTGATTACATTTTTCGGGATTGCATTTTCATGGGAATAAATGATCTTGCATTGTAAAAATAACTTTTACAAGCTCCAAGCCTGATGTTAGGAAAGGTTTGTGACCTAGCGAAAGTGGCTGAAGTTAGTCGAGAGCAACTACGCCACCTACAAACGTCAAAATTGTTAACTCCAATTCTAAGCTCAGTGCCGGTTGCTGTGGACATTGTGCATAATAAATTCAAGAATCGCCAACAAGAAAAATATTCAAATTCATTGAAATACATATTTAGGTGTCACTGGTGCAACTCTACTCATGAAAGGCGTAAATGTCCAGCAGATGGTAAATAATGGTCAAAGTGTGGCAAACATAATCAGGTTGCTATTGTACGTCAAAACATCAGACAGGTGAAGAAGACCTTACAACACAATAATAGTGATAGTGAGCCTTTGTATGTAGACATGATTACAGTCAAAGCAACTGGATCAAAGACTAAATGTGTTGAAGTGGTGAACAAAGAAAAGCAATACGATATGAAAGTGTGGTATTAAACTGTGAAGATTGAAAACAAACCTTTGCACTTAAAGCTAGATACTGGTTCAGAAGTCACTATTATCCCAATTCACACATTTAAGCAAATAGACAAACAGTTTAAGGTTAGGCTTACAAAAGAAATGCTGGAGTCATATGGGGATTTTAAAGTAAAACCTCTAGGTATTGTGTATTTCAGGTGTGAGTACAATAATGTAGTGAACTGCATGGATTTCAGACTAGTGGATGTTGATGGTACTCCAATTTTAGATCTAGATGCATGTGTGAATCTAAATCTAATCAAAAGAGTGAAAGTGGTGAAATCAGAAACTGAATTTGATAATAATCAGACAGTGTGTCAGAAAGCTAAATTCATAGAAGAGAATAAAGAAATCTTCACAGGTCTTGGCAAGTTCCCCAAAAAGTGCAAAATAAACATTCAAAAAAATGCTAGGCCTCAAGCTAAGCCACCTAGACGACTGGCACAAACTATGTACTGTGAACTCAAGTCAACTTTGAACAAGTTGGTAAAGGATAAAATTGTTGTGAAGGTTAAGGAGCCCAGATTGTGGGTAAGCAATCTTGTCACTGTCGAAAAACCTAATGGTTCATTACGACTTCGTTTGGACCCACAAGACCTAAATAGAGAAATAAAGAGAGAGTGTTATCAAATTCCAACGATTGAACAATTGACTGATGAATTATTGGGAATAAATGTTTTTCACTTCTTTGACCTTAAAGATGGTTCTGGCAGTTAGAGCTTGACTAAGACTCTAGTGATCTCTCTGCATTCTCCACTCCATGGGGCTGCTATAAGTTCTTAAGGCTGCCATTTGGGGTGAGTTGTGCTCTGGAGAAGTTTCAAGAATGGAATGAACAGTTCTTTAGAGACATTAAGGGTATTGTGATATTCTTTGATGATCTTCTGATTGCTGCAGAACCAGTGGAAGATCATGACAAGATTGTGTCTCAGCTTGTTGAACGTGCAAAAAATTTTAATGTTAAATTTAAGCTCCAATACAAGACCGCAGAGGTTCGATTTTTGGGTCTTGTGTTTTTCTCGAACAAAATTAGGCCTGATCCAGAGCGAGTTTTAGGTATCTCATGATCCCAGGAATTAAAAAAGAGTTGCAGAAATTTTTAGGAATGGTCAATTACTTGAGACAACTCATACCTCAAATGTCAACACTGACAGCTCCCCTGAGAGAGAGAGGCAGATGTAACATGATAATGGCTACAATGTCACTCGGACTGTGTCAAAATTCTCAAATCTGTGATCAGTACTGCTCCAGTTCTTTCAAACTTTGATTAATCCATGCCACTGATGATACAATGCCTCACAAGATGGCCTGGGATGTTGTCTTCTTCAAAATGAGCAGCCAGTTGCATATGCTTCACGCAGTCTAACAGAGACTGTAAGGGGCTGGGCTCAGATAGAAAGAGAGATGTTGGCAATAGTATATGCTACAAGTAAATTCCACTTTTAAATATATAGCCGCTCTAAAAGTATTGACAGATCATAAACCTATCGTGGCTCTCATGGATAAAAATGTAGGTAAAATATTGTCTACTTGCCTTCAAAAACTGAAGCTTAGGTTCCTGAAGTATAATCTCAATGTTCAGTATATACCCGGTGAAACAATGTATATTGCAGATCCGCTGTCACGATCATACATACCTGGTGCGGTTCCTGATGACCCTGGACTTAGTGAAATAGTACTCAGTGTAAGTAAGCACATTCTGATGAGTGAGACCCATACAACAGAATTTAGAACAGAAACTTTAGAAGATCCTGTGCTTACTAGTATCATGAACTTTTTGAAAGCAGGTTGGCCTCAAAGATGTGACCATGTTCCATATTAATGTCACCTTTATGCGCCCCTGCAGAGTGATCTTAATATGGAAGATAGACTTTTGTTCTTAAATGACAGAATTGTTGTACCAACTTAGCTAAGGATTAAAATGCTTACATTACTTCATGAGGGTCACTTTGGTGTGGAAAAGACTAAAGCCAGAGCTAGAAGTTATTTTTTTGGCCTGGTATGTCTAGTGATGTAGAAAACCACATAACTGACTGTAGGGTGTGTAAAAAATTACATGTATCTAATAAGAGGGAGCCACCTATCCCCCACCCTGTGCCTAAACTAACATTTGAAAGACTTGGTGCTGATGTTCTTGAATTTGAGGCTCAGTACTATCTTATTGTGGTTGACCATTTTTCTAAGTGGCTGGAGATAGCACCATTGCCAACTAAGCAATCTCGTGATATAATAGATGTTCTCAAAATAATTTTTAGCACACATGGAACTCCCAGGATAATAATAGCTGATAATATGCCATTTAAATCATATGAATGTCGTACTTTTTCCCAGGGCTATGATTTTGAATTCAGAACATCAAGCCCTCATTATCCACAGTCCAATGGATTAGCTGAAAAGGGGGTTGATATAGGTAAGCGAATTCTCAAAAAGAGTAGGGAAGAAGGACAGGAATACTGGCTGGCTCTTCTAGAATGTTGCAACACACCTCTCTCAGGACTTGAATTTTCACCATCTCAACTGTTAATGAGTCGTCTTGTAAGGACATGTATACCAATTTCCACTGTAAATATACTCCCCAAGGCAGCACCCAATGTGAGTGAACAAAGTGAAAACACATTATGACTAAAGAGCTCCTCGTAAGCTTGTTGATTTCAAAGACGACCAAACAGTTGTACAAAAAGGTGAAATATATAATCCAGCCCTGATTTTGCATAAACATGAGGCTCCTCGCTCATACATTATAAGTGACGAGCGGGGCAATGTATTGCGTCAATACGAAACATCTGAGGCAGTCTAAACACCAGCCTCGACTAACTCAGGAGTTTCATACTGATTACCAGGGTGAATTACAAAATACAACAGATGGCTCTAATGACACTTTGAATGGGGCTAGCAATACCATTTATTATGAACCCCATCATAATGCAGGTGAACCTGTTGTGGATAATGCAGCTGTGAATGAAGACAGAAGTAATACACCTATTGATAACATTAATGATGTAAATGATAATACTAAATGTGTAGTAACCAGAAATGGATGGTGCATTGTATAACCTACACGATATTGATAAGGGGGAGGTGTTATAAATACTGTACCAGGGAGGTTAATGTATGTTGGGTTGGTAACACCAAAGTCACCAGTCAGCTCTAAAAAAGATAATGTGATCTGTAGCGAGTAGTAATCATCTGTACGTGAAACAATATGGTTATGATACAAGTCATTAATATAGTACCTATGCTAGTCTAAAGGTAATCATTATGTCTTTCAACTAACACACAGTGGCAAACGAAACACAAACTGAACCTAAAAGTGACACCTTCACTCCATTAATCACAGGGATTGAATGTTACTACTAGTTTTGTTCATACTACTGCCACTTTCATATTTGTCAGAGCCAAGGTGAGACTGAGACAGATCAATGAAAGTAACAACTTGCTCTAGCCCATACCAGAAGATTGAGTGGATTGTAAACAGTATATTTGACGATAAATGGCTCTTTGCGACATTGTAAGACTGGTACCTTATGTTAAGCCCTAACAAATAGAATAATCTGAAATTGTAAGATTAGGCCTAAGTCTTCATCCCATAATACTTACACTTTGTTAAATAGGCCCCTAACTTTAAACAATTATTTTAGTTTGCTTAATAACTTGATGTTTCCCTCACTTATTTTTTTTTATGATGAAGATAGCCTTGCCTCATTTACTCATAAAATTAGTTGATGCCCTTGTTCAAACAAGTCTAATTTGGTGATATTTTGTATGTAAACGCCTTTCATACATACTATACTAGGGTGTCCAGCGACCTGGAAAAGTCACGGAAACTAAAGGAAATTTGATAAAATTTCTGGAAACTTCACATTTTCACTAAAAAAATATGCAACTTTTATCTACAGTAGTAAAAATAATATATTTTTTTTCCAATTAATACACACTAGGAATTTATTTTAACTCATCTGTCCCCAGTTGAGTATGTGAATCTCAATTTTCAAAGTCAACAAGTGATTTTCAAGTGGTCTGCAACCCCTCTTATGCACATCTTTAGCCAAAGTTGAGTCATAGCTATACGCATGCTTGAGAATTGATTACGCTATAGGAAGAAGACATTTAAAAAAATGTGTCCCTCAACAGTTTTAAGCTGTATTTATGTAAGACAATCTCTTAATGTGTCAAAAGGGTCTGACTGAAATCTAACTTAGATTGCACTACCCAATAACCCATAACTTTAGGTTGATACCTTTTAACACCTACATAGTGTGACATAATTTCATAATGTGTGTGTGTCTAAATATATTATTGCATTAAATTGTGATCTTAAAAAAGTAATGTTTGAATATATAGTGACTGGAAAAATTGTTAATTGGCACTGGAAAACCCGAAAAAGTCACTTTACTTAGTGGTATAAATTTTTTATGTGTGTTTAATTTTGTGTAGTGCGGTTATCTTCCTTCCCAGTGTTGATTGATACTCTTAAAAAAATAATTTGGTAACCATCAGGTTCATATAGATTTTGCTCTAAGGTTCCTACAATGTTATGTGTATCAAGTGATAAAGTGTTGATCTCAGCTTTGAAAATAGACCACACTTTAAAATGCAAATGGAATAAGGAAAAGGTTGGATTACAACTGGTAACAGGTTTCCAAAAAATACAAAATTAATTAGTCGTGGCTATATTCTATTGCACAGAATAGTTATAAATCAAATATACATAATATTTTAATGAAGTCACACATTAATATAAACTTGCTCACTTTAAAAGGTGGCTCAACTGTTTGATCAAAGTTTGTTAGGGTTTGAATATTATTTAATCATATATTATGTACTCTTCATAGGGCTATTCTTAAATATAGGACTTCTACCTTTCAGGGTAGATAAAATGCATGTTGTAATTGTGTCAGCATGATAAATAATGAAGTCAATCAACATGTTGTTGAAATTTGTACAAATCATTTTCTCAGGTATACTTTTATTCCATTGGAGATAAACTATTTGTTTATATTATCATTGGTTTAGTGGAATGTCCAACTAAACAGGTAGAAAAACAGAAAATCTAAGCTCTAATATTTAGAAAGATTTGGATTTTACATTAGTCTAGATCAGGCCTTAGCAAATTTTTTGACTGAAGGGCCACATTGAAAATTTAAATACAAATAAGCTTCTAAATAAAAAATAAGCTATTGATTCTCCAATAAAATACAACTTAATAACAACACTGCACTTTTCTTCATATAGTTCATCACTTCTTTAATTTAAGGTATACATTTCGTAGCTTAGTTTCTTAAAACTGCTTGTAAATGTTGATAGGTAATGAATCAATGGTTGATTGTAAGGAGTTTTTATTTAGATTATTGAAAATGTTGGTTCATATATACTGTACTGTATAGGTTAATCAAAGAATAACTATTTTTTTTTTAGCAAAATCTTGATGTCTATGAATTTTTCAGGATCAAGATAATTGTAAAATGTACATATTTCTTTATGGTAATGTAATTCTCCTGGATTTGGATCACACTGCAGGTCTACCATAAGTTGAAATTCCCTAATTGATTTGTGTTGAATGTAAATGGTATATACTTCTATAAGAATATATTTTATAATTCTTGTATTTTAGCACTAATTTTTTCTTGTTGTTAGATAGCTATAGCTTGCAGGCAGCATAAAAATTAATAACTGGCGCTTAATTTACCCAGGGCTGGTTTAGATAAATTGAGTTTAAAATTCATCAGAAGCCTAGCTGTCAAAATTTTCAAATAAAAAATCCGATAAGAAAGCAAGATCTTTGAACTAAATAATATTGTAATATTGTACAAATTAGAATAAAACATCATAATACCTACTAATAATTATTTGCACAGTTTTAGATTATCACAAAGCTAGTCAACGGATATTTGAGTTTTTGTGCAACTCTTTACATGTTATTCATCAACCATTTGTCAGGAAATGGCAAACATATATTGTAGCTCTTAATTTCACTGTCTACAATTAATTGGTAATAAAACTAAACTTAATTTCATGAGTTGTAAAGGATAGTTTTATAGGATTTTGTTTTTTCCCTTGCTGCTTGTACAAAATATATCTTAAATATTGTCTTAGTAATATTTTTCGTAGAACGACAAACTGTATCTAAGTTCTTCGGTGGCAGCATGGTCTAAGACTTTACTCTCACAGTAGATTAGACTGCTGATTACGAGGAGATGAAGGTTTGAATCTTAGTCGGGTCTACTAAGAGTGTTTTTTCCAAAATTGTTTTCACTCTCTCCACACAAATGTGGGTACAATTCTGCTAAATATAACCTTCCCCATCCCTAAAACCGTTAGTGTAATTAGTATGTAAGTGCGTATAACCCGAACGGGTAGTAAGACGCGGTGCTAATAATAATAATAGTATGTAAGCATATGACCTGAACGAGTACTAAGACTGCTAAGAAAAAGAAGTGGTATAGTCAGGTTCATTGAGTAGTACCTGTTTTCTCAGTGTTGATCACACATTGATTGTTAATATCAGATAATTATTTATCTGAAAATTCAAATTGAAATATAGAGACAATGTTTTGATGCAATCACAATATATTCTTTTGGGAAAGTTCTTTTTAAGTTATTAGCAAAGTACTCTATATGGTCGTGAAAGTTTTTCTGAGGAGCTCTATAATCCAGACAATGAAATATTCACTGTACTTTGTTTTAAATCTGAAGCTTTCATTAAATATGTGCGCCTTCATATAATGCATACAAAGATAAGAGCTACAGATAAAAATGACCAAAAACAAACAAAAAAAGTATAAATTATTCAAATATAGCATCTATTTTAATTGTTCTTGTTGAAAGTTATTAGCTCTAATCTCATTGAGTATTTATTAAAAAGAGGATTTTGTATTCACTTTAAGTCGCTGCTAATAAACTTATTATAGATTATTTATAACATTTTCATGATATGCTTAGTAAATCTCAAGGGTATCTAACTTGTAGATAAAAACTTTTAAAATTAAATCTAGAATGTCATGAAATAAGTAAAGTATGGAGCACAATGTAGTTTTGTCATTTTCTAATTAGCGCATCAAACAGGAATACAGTGTTTTTCTCCTAACAGTGAGCAAGTATTTCACAAAGACCATAATACCCTCCACTAGGTCTTGACTGTGTTAGAAGAAGAACATGTGGCCTCCATTTCCAGTTCCATATACAAAGCCACCACCGCTGGCAAAGGATTTACCCTTGGGGAAGGTGAAAATCTTGAGTTCTCCACCACCACGCAGTTTGTGAGAGGAGACCTCTGCATCATCTACGGATGACCCATAGGTTCTGAAGCCGAATGGCCCAGTGGAGAAACCAAAACCAGATCCAGGGAAGGAGTTGAAACCGGTGACAAATCCACCAGAACCAAAGCCGGCTCCTGCACCAGCTCCGATACCGACTCCTGAGCCAAATCCCAAACCTACTCCTGGACCAAATCCCAAACCCACTCTTGGGCCAAATCCCAAACCTGTTCCCGCTATTGTGCCGACTCCCAATCCGGTTCCTAATAATGAGCCGACTCCGGTTCCCACAAATGTTCCGCCTCCGAATCCGGCTCCTGCTAATGCACCAGCTCCAGCTCCTGCAATTGCGACGACAGCATCAACTTCATAGAGCTTGAGTAGAGCTGCCAGCAAAGTCACTGCCAGCACCTATAATAATGATATTAATTATTACAATTATAATAAAAATATAGAAAACAATTTCAAAAAAATAAAAAACTCTTAACTAAAAATTATAAGCAAAGTTTAATATTTTCCATGGAAAATAAATAATGAAAACACTGACATAATTTTCCTACACACCTATTAATATTTTAGACTTGCAGTGTTCTTTGTCGATATTGACAAGGCTGGGTGTTAGGCTCACTAGTGATAGTTTCCATCTTGTGATTATCACTGTGGTTTTCAAATCCTCTCAACATATTAGTTCTGGGTTTACTCTAAGCTACTTACCCTTCTCATCATCTCACATTAGATTAGGTCATTAAACACTCTCTCTTCTAAAAGTAAAAATATCTCACTTTTATGCTATCTACCAGCACCAAACTAGGTTTTGTGACATGTCACTATTTTTAAAGTAACAAATATTACAAATTAGTTATAAAAATTTGGCTTACTTTTCACAAATTTGAAGAATTTGTTTTGACCTACTTGCCAGACCGAGTTATATACGTTTCAAGAAATATCAACAAGAAGAAAAGATCCAGGAGAGGAGCGGTGGGTAACAATATCTGTCTTTGGAAGGTTTGTTCTATCAGTCAGTACTTTATGTAAACTGCACGAGTTCAATTACTGATATATGCACCCGTGGGGTAGGCCACTCACCAATCAGGGAATGAGTACAAAATTGTGTCCAATGTTTACAGCTAACAATACAGAACATTTCTGCTAAGCTGGCACCATGTGTATCTCAGGGGAGGAATGGGTGGGATCCCTGTGTTGATTCGCATGTGTAACCTATCCCCACAGGTTCATTCAACGCCAACTTTGACGTCTCGCGCCGCCATTTGTCGTCACCGATCCAGTTTACTGTGTGGAAATACGTGTCTCGTCACCCCCTACAACTTTTACAACTTTTTACAACTCAATATCTGAAATAACCCCGTATAGATCCACGGGGACCAAATTACTTCTGGCTAACCATCTAGAGCTTTACTTCCATGAGGGATACAGAGCTAAACTATACTAGTGGCTTGTTGCAGCAATATCTGCAAATTATCACGTTAAAATGTATTACATTTTATTATTTTACTGGGAAAAGTTCTATAGAATGAAGCCTCATTCGACTTTCTAGTATCACTTAAGTATTATTTTTAACCAAACAGAAACATTTTATTTACAGAAAGAGTTATTATTTTTAACCAAACAAATATTTTATTTACAGAATCAGCTATTATTTTTAATCAAAAAGAAATAATTTATTCACAGGTATACAACCATGCACAAATAAGGGTTTCCATGGTGATGTAAACAACAAATGAAAAGCTGAAAATTCTCTGGGAAATCAGATTTTCATTGGAAATTACTATTTTACCCGACATACTGGACACCTAACCTTAAAAATGAATGATCGTTTGTCAAAATAGGTTTAGTCATTTTCTTGTAATTTAAATTACCAGAAACTGACTTATCAAATTATATATAAGATATTTCCTGGTAGGTACACAAGTATTTAATATAATAAAGTTAACCTTTATTTTCCTCCAATAGATAAGCATGCTATCTACATAAATATAATTATTTCAATGTATTATATCACCATAGAACTAGATTTTCAAACATATGTAAAAGAGTAAAATAATCTCTTTTACAGTATACTCCATTTACAACTTAATGAGCGGTGAGCATTTATGAACAATCTCGATGTTTTCACACTTCATAGTGCTAGTAGGCCTCGATAATATGATAAATAGGTGCTCTTAGTTTACGCTGTAAGACCAAGGCAGCACGCTGACCTTGCATGTTTCCACTATGGCGTAGCCACTATAAGATAGTCATCGTATAGTTTGTCAAGGTAAGAATGCTTGCTACCTTCCATGGTAAACAGAGTGTACCTCCCCAACTGTTTCGGTGGCCGCATTGTCTTAAGGCGTCACTCCCACAGTAGCTCAGTCTACCAATGACAAGGAGATTGGGGTTCAAATCTAGGTCAGGTGTGCTGAGGTTGATTTCCCCTTAGTATTTTCTAACTATTTCTTTCTATTAAAATGAATTGTTATTTAAAAGCCCTACAGAGGGCTACAGAGGTAGAGTATGTGAGACAGCCGGTCAAAAGCTAAGTGTCCTGTGATAAAGATACACTCCGTCTATTATCAATTTTACTTTGACGTGCCATAGTGGAACTATGTAAGGTAGATTTGTTACCTGTCAGCGTTAACGAAGATTATATGAAATTAAATTCAGTCACTTTTACAACTTAAAGAAAAAGCGCCAACAAAGTTGTGGATGTATACTAAAAGTGCATCTACCATAGGAGTGTAGTGCAAAAGCTACCAGATCAACTCTTGTAGCCATTCGACAAATCACATGATCTGCTGTCACGTTTGGCAGTCAAAACTTTTACAACAAGCCATTTTATTTTAGCACAACGTCTTACTACTCGTTTGGGTTATACGTTTAAGTACTAATTACGCTAATCGGTTAGGTATTGGTAATGTTGGGTTTAGATGAAGTGAACCCGCATTTGCGTGGAGGGGAGAGGAAAAGCATTTAGGAAAAACCACCGCCAGTTCACCTGACTGAGATTCGATTCTCGATCTCCCCGTCCTCGGCAGTCTACCCCAAGATGAAACTAGCGTGTTGGCTAACTACGCCACCGAGGCGGGTAAGCCATTGGTTTTAGATTATTATTTTCTTTTAGGTATTCTCACATTATTTGAATACAAAGTTACGAAAATAATCGATTTAGTTTTTCTTTTTTTTTATGGAAGTGGCATCTGTAGTTGACTTAAAATTCTATACAAACAAGATCTTCTAAAAGGCTGCATTTTATTCACAAATTAAGATGGCGAATCGGATGAAATCAGGTCGATTGACGACTTCATACAAATTGTTTTCAGCTATGTTTAAACGCATGTGTCTACAAAACATAAACGTTTTATTTTAAAACATTTTGTATGGCTCTTTAGCTAAGCTTTTTAAAAAAGCATTTATTTATATGGTCCATTATAATAAGAGTAAGGTGTGAATATAGCAATTTTTAATTTATTAAATCATGCACTAAATGATCTCTTGTGGTAGGGGTGTGCAAAGTCCACTTTTTCAATCTGAAGCGAACTCGAATCGAATATATAAAATATTCTCTAAGCAGAATCGAAGTTCGAATATTTTCTTTTAGTTGTTTTATGCTTGAAAAAATATATTGTGGGTATTTATATGACTTTATGCACTAAAATTACTTGGAAAATGTTTTATTACACAATTATTGTTTGTAATGTACACAAAAGCTCAGAATGGCTATAATTGATCATATATGGAGTATTTTAGTTGCCAATATATTTATTGGTGAAGTTTTGAAGCCGGGATTGGTTTCGAAGCTTCGCACACCCTTATCTTGTGGTCACAGCCGTGAGACAAGTGCACACACAATAGTTCTATTTATATTTTTTGTCATGAAAAAAAACACATTAATCCTTAGGGAATTATTATTATAATTGTTTGATATCACTATTGATTGATAATATAATATTTCCAAGCAAATAATAATTATTTCCGAAAAGGTTGACATTATTGGGTTTCAGTCAATGGTTGCAGTAAAGAACCTTCTGCTAGCTGTCACTTACCTACACTCCCACCGTAGATGGGGTATAATCGTTACCACACTCTTAGAAAATGTTTATTTTGTTTTTCGTAATGTCTCATTTTTTGTCTTGTTTTTTTCAATATGTCCTACATGTCTGTTTTTCAACATTATGTGGCCGAGAAAGTTATCAAACATTGCCTCTAGGAGGAACACAACATTGGCCAAGCTGCATTACTCGGCCTTGAGTCTGATTGCATCGATGTGACGTGTCTTTCGTCTGAATATGACTTCATTTCCGTGGCTGACTGGACTCTTTCGTGCTCTGGGAAGCTCAATAAACCCGCGTTTGTGTCAACCTCATCTGCTCTGGTTTACCATTGACGGGGAGGTATGGGTTCGATTCCTTGTCTAGTGTACTAAGGGGGCTTTAAATGGGTTTTATGATTTTTTATACAAATGTGGGTACAATTCCTCTAAAGTTAACCTTACTCATGTCTATCTTTAAAAAAATTAAATCCCAAACGAATACAGTCCAATTTTCTTAATAAGGACCTTATCTAACAGCTATAAAAGTTATCAGATCTACTTTCACTTATTCATACGTCAAGTCATGTGATTGCAACTGTCCCTTATGATAAATAATATCAACACCCATAAAATAATACTAATAAAATAGTAAAATGTTATTATTGTTGACCTAAAAATAATACCTTTGTATTTTCTTACAAACATTGAATTGTAGTAAGACGCGGACCCAAAACCACATAATTTGTTTCTCTGCCCACTTCATGAAAATAAAAAATCTCGCTTATTTTTGACATGATTAGTTGGAAATAGTGATTTCAATTTAAATCATTTATGTAAAATAAAACTAATTATAAACCAACATATTTAAAAAATACATAATAATTGATTACAAATAAACAAATTCAATTTATGAGTAAGTAGTTTCACCAGATATCTTGTACTTTATTATCCCCTCCCAGTCTTGCAAAAGTTCCAACAGGACGCATAGTTGTCCTGTATTTTGAGAAAACTCGGTAGTAGAGCGTCAAAATCCTTGTTGTAACCAACTAACAGCTATTTTCTACAACACTAGTAGAAAGGGGTAGCTATTTTTTTACGGTTGGGTAATTTATTGCAAAGTGTTTCCCAATTATAGTCCTTTGTGATTTTGTTCTTGATCTTGTAAAAATGAGCTGACGAAAACCATCACTATCAGCACTTACTATCGTATATTATATATTTTATTTAAAAACTAATATTGTTCCCTGTCCTGAATAGTCAAAATTGAAATTTTGCAGCCCCTACGTGTATCACATGACACAAATTATCGAACAAATCTTCAATATTGTGAAAAAAAGATTACCTTACTATAACCATTAATTAAATTTCACGGAGCAAATGAGAGTAAAGATGTCTGAAAAATGTTCTAGAACAATTTAATTGCAAGAGTTTCTGCATTTTAATAACTCTTTATTGTTTGGTTAGGACAAACAAATTTACTTTTAATAGAAAATAGAAAAATAAAAGTTGGTAGTTAGTTGGTGGAGAGGGCTGTTTAGTGGGAGATGTGACCCCCTTCCTATAAATTCGGCCATGATGGTAACTTAAAATAAATTTGGAATGTAGATCCTAAAAGTCCACAATTTAAGGGCTAAAAATTAAAACTACAGAGCAATACAAAAATTACAAGGCTTAATTTAATAATAAATAATTATATATATATATATGTATATATATACATATATATATACATAGTATGTGCCATGATAACGATTTAAAACAATGACTATGCTAAGGTATTTAACAAAGAAATTGTCTCAAACTGTTTGAATACAAAGATACGGTATGCATGGTTACTAGTTTGGTACATTTTAATGTTTTACTGTGCAAAGTTTTCAACATACTCTATATGAATTGTTTAGTAAACACGGGTGTCAAATAAAATTGATGACACGACTAGTATCTCATTAAATTGTACCAGTACCCTAACCTTGACCCAGTGCAAAATGTTGCCAATCTTGCGGTGCAAAACCATCACCACAAACGAATAAAGAGCAAGACTCTAAACCACGAACCAGAGGCTTAAAACATCACAGTACTTACTTTATATGCTGCGACTTTCATTTGGCGAGTTTTATGGCTGAAAACCTTTCCAAGCAGACGTTCTAGTGTACTTGTACGGCGCTTGTGATGAGCTCAGCAATGCATGTGTGACTAATTTATAGCGCTTTGTATTTATACACAATTATCGTTCAAACAAAACTCACGTTCCATTGTTTTTACATTCGTATTCAGGAACCATGAACATGCTTTAGACACTCTCGAACGTTCGACTTTTCAGCAACAAGACTTCAAATTATCGTCACGATTGCGTCGGAGAATGACTTTATTTCGACATATTTCCTCGTTCTCATAAGCGATAGGATTTTTTTTTGGTCATGATATATTTGTTATGCTTGAGAAGACTCAAGGGCCTTGATATCTGTGCATTACACAAACATCATGCTAAAGGAGGAGACGTTTCCAAAAACATTATTTCAGCAGGCATGCAAATCGACGCGATGAAATCCTTCGAATACGATGACTATTCATGTTTAAATATCTTGGAATAAGATACTTGTTTCTTTAAGAAATGTTGACTCTACTTATATATTAAAAACAATCTTCAAACCACATAATAACAACTCAGAAAACTTCCTGAATTTTACTCAGGTCTAAGTTAACTGTTCAATGTTTTATCATTTAAATAACTCTACTGCTGATAAACTTTTAAACCCAACATTGATATCAAAGTAATTTCAAATTCCATTATTATAGGGCTGACCAATAGCTACCAGACCCTATAATAAGCCAGCACTGATAGCTACTTAAGTAATAATAATTTCAATTTCAATTTCTTTTATTATAGTCAGAGCCCTGCTTTTATGGTGAGTAAAAAAACCCAATTTCGTTTTTAAGTTTCCCAAAAGCGGTGAATAAGCGGTGAATTACAAAAATCCTATTTTTGCGACGAAATTATCGAATTAAGACAAAAGCGTTAAAAAAGTTGTTTTTACCAAACTTTCGTGATTAAGGTGACTTTGTTGGTTTAAAACTAGACTTCCAGGACAATGTTTGAAACAGGTAAACTAAACATATTGAAGTGAAAACCAAAAATTACATTTTGTTTGAACAAAACGGTAAAAAAACACTAGTCCGCAAAAAATGTTCTGTCAACTTATTAAAAAAGTAAGATTTAGCGGCAGCTGGTCCGGGAAAAGTATGTACAAGTCACAAAGACAAAATATTACACAAAAATTTATTTTTCAATATCCCAAAATATTAGCGCGAATGCCGAAAATCGCGACTAAATCGAGATTATCGCGGACATCGTTTAAAATCGCGAATATCGGACTAAAACGCCGATTTCGCGAATTATCGCGACAATTCTGAGCATATATTTGCAATCAGGGTAACCTGAAATGTGAACATCTGAAAGAAAAAATGCCATATCTAACATTCGCGAATTATCGCGATCTCCACAAACGCAGGGCTCTGATTATATTATTATTATTATTAGCACCGCGTCTTACTACCCGTT
>CABFVZ010004384.1:24733-50436 GCA_902151445.1 Timema monikensis
ATAAAACTATAAATAAACTTTGTGTCCTACCTCAAATAAATATATAAATAATATTGGCCTAAATTACTGTGGTTAACTATCACATTAATATATTACCATCTGTTTTAATTACAGTAATCCAAAGTGATAGATGTCAGCTGTTGGCGTAGTGATATAATAGGAATTACTTCTAGTAACATTTCAAGCTGTCATCCAGGTAAACTTAGCTCGTGAATGACTTATAGAAATGCGAAATGCTTTGAGCATGATGATATTTCCAATCAATTTTGGGGCAGTTAAAATCCCCTGTTATTATTATTATTATTATTATTATTATTATTATTATTATTATTATTATTAGCACCGCGTCTTACTACCCGTTCGGGTTATACGCACTCACGCTAATGTGTAATAGTAGGGTGATTATGAGATTAAATGGAGGACCTACAGTTTAACGTGGAATCCGAACCACGGTGGAGGCCTGGCATTCCCCACATTCACAAGATGTCTTGTCAGAGGTGAAGGAAGGGTTTGGTAATCATATAAATCTGTGCCGGGACCGAGGATTGAGCCCCGGACCCCAGCACAGAAGTCCGACACCTTACCCCTAGACCGTCAGGTCACCCCCTAACAGTATTATTCGATAGTGATAGTTAGCCAAAGCACCTTCAAGTAATTCTTAAATGCTTCGACTAATATTTGGGGAGCAATATATATTTTCCCAATTAACAGTTTTGCGCTATCAAACATCGGGAAATAATAATAATAATAATATATTCACGAAATTGGTTCACCGTAATGAACCACTTCTCTTGTAATTCCGGTTGTTTCGATACTCACCAAAATGCACAGGTTGCCCTTCAGTTGATCTCACGTATTTTATATGCATCTTGGGATGGTTTTTTCTTCCTGCAAACTTTGAGGAGTCTTAAGTAGCTTTATTATTAGCATTTGAAAAATATGGCCTTCTTTTTATGTTTATAATTTAAAGAAAGATGTCACTTATCAGATACTTTCTAAATACATACTGGGTTGAAACAAGGAGATGCACTTTCCCCAATACTTTTTAATATAGCCTTATAGTACGCTATTAGGGTAATGCAAGAGAGTAGGGAAGGGTTGATAATAAACAATACAATTTAGGTTTCAGGATAGTATCATTTTGGAGAGTTAATGTGTTTAAATCAATAGAAACAATTATTTTAACTAGCAATAACGATATTAGGCTGGAAATTAGGAAAATAATACAGCAGGGAAATTCATGCTATTACTCGGTCAGTAAGTTGTTGACATCTCGCCTGCTTTCCAGGAATGTTAAACTCCGAATATACAAAACAATAATTTTACCGATTGTTCTTTATGGGTGTGAAACGTGATTTCTTATCTTAGACGACGAAAATAAATAAATTAGGGTGTTCGAAAACAAGGTGCTTAGGAGGATATTTGGTCTAGAAAGGGATGAGATTATTGGGAATTGAGGAGGTTACATATTTATGTACTCATCACAAGCCATTGTTAGGATAATCAAGTATCTTTGATTACGGTGTGCAGGACATGCAGCGTGAATGGGAGATTCTTGAACCTTGTTCAGGATACTGACTGGCAGACACAATGGGAAGACATAGATATAGATGGGAGGATGGCATTATAGTGGAACTTAAAGAGAAAAGTGTATTGAGGTGGACTGAATAGAAGCAGCTCAAGACGGATAGATGGCGTACCTTTTTAAGTGCGACAATACATTTTCGTGTTCCTAATGCCCTAAAGTAAGTACATTTTAAACATATTGTCTGGTTTTATTTAAACCTTTTACAGATATTATCGCTTTTAATATACCAGCTTTGGGCTATATTTGTGATAATCCTTGATTTCCCCATTTGAGGTCCAAAAATGTCAAAATCTAAAAAATTATTAAAACAAAATCTACGTTAGTTGATGTGTAAAGAGTAATATGACTTATTCAGTCATAGACAAAATTGTATATAATAACTAGCGACCCGCATCGGTGGACTCGCAGACCAAAAGTCACTATCATTTAATATGGTTGGCCTACGACGGAGAACTCTGAGCTAGAATCCTGGTCAGGTTTATTGAGGCTTTATTTTACCTAAATGGTTTCTCATTCTTATTTTATGCAAATGTGGCTACACTTCTTCTACATTCCTTTTAACCTTTAATATAGTTGAAATGTGGCTAGGATGGACGAGTAACAATACCCTTTCAAAATAGATAAATTTAACGTTATATATGTACAAGTTTCATAGGAAGGGACGTTTAGAAAATACGAACACATTTTTTTGGCCAATCAGTGATAACATACTACTATATTATTAGTGTTATTTTATAAGTAGGCCTCTTGCTAATATCTATCAAAAGTGACAGGTGTATATCAGATGAATCTACGTATGAATACTTGAAATCAGATTTAGTAACTTGTCAGATAAGATTCCTCTTATGTAAATTGGACATTACTTTTGCACTCAAATATAATTTTAAAATTGAGACTATGGTATATGATGAAAATCATCGCTAGGCCTGTATTGTATTCTCAACATATTTGGTGATAATATATCATATTATTAGTTGCCACCGATGATCTCAGGTTAATCAAAATAAATCAAATTTTCAAGTTTTGAGACAATGATTGGCACAACCAACCATAAAAAGAAGACAAACAAGTGTGTAAATTTTTACTAAAATAGAAATTAAAAATACTAATTTGTTCTTTATATCAAATCTCTACATTGAATGGCCATTTATTTTGTAATTTGACTTGAGAAAACTGGTTCTTTTTTTAAAAATCATTATTTATTATTTTAAATATATTGACTTGTGATAAATTAATTTTTGATAAATAGTTTCAATACATTGAAATATGATCAGTGTATTAGGACAATTTATTTCGAACCTTTTATTTTATAAAAACTGATTTTTGGAAACTTTTTCGAGCAAACTATCAGACCCCTATTCAAATAACTGATTTTCAAAATCTGTTTTTCCTCCATCAATTTAGATAAATTAATCTTCTAAACATTCAATCAAGACAAATACCTTTAGCAACTAATATACGTACCATGGGTGCCTAGAATTAAAAACACACACGAGTTATTAAGTTGTATTTTGTTCAACTTCTTAACAAAATCAAACAGCAAACAAACTTAAGTGTAATTAGTAATAGCTTAATCTAACTTTACCTAACTTAAAACAAACTTAACCCTACATAGTGTACATTAATCTGGCTTAACCTTTCTTAAAATTATCTAACTCATTTTAATTTAACTTAAACTAGTCAAACTTAAGTTAACCTAATATATTTTATTTTAAGGTGACATAATTATGACTACAGCTTGAGTAAATAATATATTAACGTTGTTTATCCATATATAAGATTAGTCTAACATTACCTGGGAAATTAGACAAATAAAGTAATTACAATCTGTCGATGATGTGATCACGTGTCATTATTAGTCCGTCTCCTTGTGTAAATCACTAATTTTATTCTTTTGAGTCCCATGGCAATGGCATCAAGGATGCCCAAATTTGAATTGCAATATAAACTATAAAATTTTCAACTAAAAATATATTTAAACAATATTTTCTGGTAAGAAATAAAATGCTAAATGATTTGCACTCAACACATTATAGGCCTATCCATAAAACATATTAAGAGTTTCAGAACTTATTTGAGCGTTCACTCTTCCGTCTTGAAGACAAATGATTTTGTTGGAGAAATTGTATTTACATTTGATTTTCTAGTGTAAAGTGTAATTCAAGATCTCATAGGAATACCCTTGAAAGAGTTTCATGGCTACTTGAATTCAATAATTTAATTTGGGTTAAGAATACTATTAACAAACATGAAAACACTACCGTTTCAACTTTCTTGTAAGGTTGACAAAACAAACTGTGTTAAAGGAATGTTGAGTTTTCAAACTCTGCTCTCGGCTTCTTAGACACAAAGGTCACAATCACAAAATCTACTATTTTACATATATAGGTAGCAAACACTAATAATCTACAGAGCTAAAGAGCTGACAACATGTTTTTTCTCGCAATTCTAAACATCAACTCAAATAGGAGTCACATTGCAGTTCAATGTTAAATCATAAACGCATCAGGGTACGAACACGAAATAATCCTATCAAACCTTCTTTAATCATTTGAATACTTGTTTAAAAATTATATCCGGACACGATAATCGAACCCGGGACCTGTCCAAAGTCTCAGTATCATTTACTAATCGTATAGATAATTTGAGAAGCCCATTTCCTTCAACTTCATTAGTTGAAACTACGATAAAACGGCTTAACCTATTTTGACAAACGAACACTCATTTTAAAAAGTGGTTGGCAAAATTAGCAGCCTAAAACCAAGACACAATTATTTTCTTAAGGAATTTTCAATTTTTCCCTCTGTGACTTGCTTTGGTGGTCACGTGGTCTAAGATGTTACTTTCGCAATAGACTAGACTGCTAAAGACGGGGATATTGAGGTTCGATCCCGATCGGGTGTACTGAGGTTTTTTCTCCCACTCTCCCTTCATGCAAATGCGGGTACACTTCCTCTAAATTCAGCCTTACTAGTCCCTAACACATTAATGTAATTAATACATTATAGGTGTATAACCCGAACTGGTGGTAAGACGCGGTGCTATAAAACAAAATTCTTCTGTGTGTGCAATGGTTCATCCGTACAATCATTCTTTGTTTACATCACCATGGAAACCATGATTTGTTTATAGTTGTATATCGGTTAATAAAATATATCTCTTGGGTTAAAAATAATCACAGCTTGAATCTTGCTTGAGTGATTTGGTGTAGAAAATAGAGTATTCTGAAAATTGAAAAATGTCGCAGAAAGTAAATCAACAATACTTTGTCCTGTACTTGATATAGGCCCACCCCAATCAATTTAAGATTGGTAAGGTCAGCGTACGTCTTATTTTAGCATGTTTTGTTTATAAGAACATCCACGTATTTTCTATACGGTTAATGGAAAAAGGATAAATTTAGTTAATTTCTATTTAATATGCCTCACATGCCGATTGGACTTCATGGAAGCCACTGATGTCGTTTGTCGTTGTATATATAGTTTATGGTCAAAGCCTGAAACCGCCCACTTCACAAATTGACTGGACCTTTCGCACATTGGCAAGCTGGTCCAGTCAAATCGCGGAATATTGATGGGGGAAAATCTTAATTCGCGTTCTGGCCAGCCAAATCGCTAACTGACCACGACATCCTAGTTAGTGCCCGAAGTGTTGGATGGTATGATACAACACAATCTCATCCTAACCTAACCTATCCTAACCTCTGGGCAGTAACAATAGAAAATAAACATTTCATCCATCATAATGATTAATTGCGTGAAAAGGCACTGTAAAGCTAGATCTTAAATTATTCTCTATTTTGAACTTTGACCAATTTCCAACTGCCATGTCTAGAATTGGCTGGCCAAAGCCCGAACTGCTGGTACATTTTTTTTTTATATATTTCGGGCTTTGGTTGATTTCGGTGACCAAAGCTAGAAGAGAGAGGTCATTTCACGAACTGGCTAGATAAGATCTGGGGCTTTGATCATCACTATCAAAGGTGATGTTGCCTCCTTGCTATTAGCGGCAAGTCAAGATAGAATCTTTCATAGTTACTATATGTATATTTCGCTTTTACTCAGAGAGTTTTACAGATATAGGAGTGAAACAAAACATAAAAGACTATTAGATCATCCAATAAATTGTACATCTTCATAATTCTTTACATAATTTACATTAGTCGGAGAATGTGTGAATGCTATTAAGGGTTCCCGATGTCATAAAAAAGTGAATGTAGATTTAAAAAAGTGTTAAGCCTTAGATCTACATAAACATCGCAAACGTCTGATCTATCGCTGGACTTGACTACAAGCCGTGTGTTATGGACCAGCAAGAAAGTTAACTTGGACACGACGACTAGCATTCATTTGTACATCGAGTTAGTTCTACAACATGTATTTTTGGTCAATGTTCTACAACTCAGTACATATGTTTTATACATTAAAAAAAAGTTTGTAGAAATCTTACTTTTTAGGTTTTAGGATTTAAAAAAAAGAATCGTGGAAATATATGATTCTATTAAATAGGAAATTAATCATGTGTATTTTGAGTCAATTTATTGTCAGGGGCAAATATTGGAATAAGAGATTTGGTTTTATGTGTTTGTAGAACTGGAGGAGGAGAGCTAGGAAGTAAGAGAACCGCCTAAGAGGAGTTGTATAGTGCGAATCATATGCTTGGAAAGAGAGTGGGAAACCTAATTATACTCATCCTCACAGTCTGAGACAACGTTCAAATCTCGGTTGAATGTCCTAGATGGGAGCTCCAAATTTGAGTTGTATTGCTGTTTTTCTATCACCGCTATTTCGGGTAAGCTTACTTTCAACTCGCTACCACCTAAATAAAGTTGTATTAAACGTTTGTTTTGACATAGGCTCGTGATGTATTTTCTATATCTACAACTAGACTTTATTTTTTGTAAATGTCACATTGTAACGTCATCCCGTGCTATGTTCGTGTTAAATTTCATCTAACGGGGCATTTGATAAAACAAGGGGATTTATTTAAAAAATACGTGCGTGGCTTTGGTAATATAGTAATATCTAGCTCATAGCATACATGTTTTCTTTGCTAATTGGTGTGTTTTAATGTTTATAGAGAACGTACATTAAAACACCATGTTCTTATTGTACCTAAACATATTACTGTTATCTAGTTAGTCTTATCATCTTCTTTAACGTACATATATATCAAATGGAAATATTTGTAAAATATTCCCTCAACTAGTTTAAAATTAGATCACACTGACTGGCTGATTAACATTTACAGTTTAGAGAAACCCCTCCATTTTTGTCAAGTTTAACTATATTTATAGGGTGACCTGGTGGTCTAGGGGTAAGGTGTCAGACTTCTATGCTGGCGGCCGGGGTTCAATCCTCGGTCCCGGCACAGATTTATCTGATTACCAAACCCTTCATTCACCTCTGACAAGACGTCTTGTGAATGTGGGGAATGCCAGGCCTCCACTGTGGTTCGGATTCCACGTTAAACTGTAGGTCCTTCATTTCATCTCACAATCACCTTACCATTACACATTAGCGTAAGTGCGTACAACCCGAACGGGTAGTAAGACGCGGTGATAATAATAATAATAATAACAACTATATTTATAAAACCATACGCAGCTAATTTTATCTGTTTCTCGACTGGAGTGTAGGGAAATGGCAGTTTTTGAAAACTACTGTTTTACATGTTTAATTTTTTTAAACCATAGCTAGCCACGGTGTTTCGGTTTTCTTTGGCTTAGCTTAAATTATCAACATTTCGAAAAAAATAACTAAACCACAATTTTTTTATTATAAAATATCTTAATTTGGTTCCTAGTACTAAGAATAATTTATTATCTTTATCAAAGTGAAAAAAAATCACGTTATAACGATATTTACACAGTAATACAAGTATCAGTTTGAATTTTTTAATGAAAAATTCAATGATTATGTTTAATGTGATCTAATTTGTACATGTAAAATATAACAATAGTTGTAGTACAGATAATTTATACCTGAACTGCACAAGCTTCAACGTTATGGAAAAATTATCCAATTATGAATAAAAAATAATACTTTTATTTTTTAAAGACAAATTGGCCATATCGAACAATACTTTTTATTGTTTGGTTTTGACTAAGCATTTCAGAAAGACAATAGCATGTGTTGATTTATCAGATACTAGCTTTCGCCCACAGCTTCGCTTGCGTTAATCTCAGTTTTAAAAACATATTTATTAAAACAATAACATTTCTAATCCCAGAGTTTTTAATTTGCCTTACAGAGAAGAAATCACGCAACGTATTATGTAGATATTACCAAGATAAAAACTTTGGAGTTTATATTATACTAGATAGCTGTTGCCCGTGGCTTTGCTCGCGTGGAAGTTGATTATATACAAATACGAAAATATACATATGTATTTACAGATTAATTAAAAATATTACGTTACGTTGATGACCATAACTTGACCTCAGATCAAAAATAATGCAAGTCCGATACAAACTTTCACCCCCTTTTTCATCCCTTATTAAATAAAATTTCCAAAATTCCTGAAACATGTATTTATTTGTTTTACGTCAATAACCGAAATACAAAATTTTGTTTATGTAACTTTCAAAATGACGGACTTTCATACATATTATCATACATATTATCATCCCCTATTTTGACCCCTTTGGGGTGGAATTTTCTAAAATCCTTTCTTAGTGGGTGCCTACATAACAAAATGAATATACAGTCCGAATTTCATGCTTGTAGCCTTGATAGTTTGCGCTCGGTGATGATGAATCAGTCAGTCAGTCAGTCAGGACATGTTATTTTATAAGTATAGGTATATCTTCATGATCAAAAATTTAGTATAGTGTAACAGTTATGTTTTAAGATTAGCCACACATAATATTTGTATTATCTGAAGGAAATCAAGTAATAAAATACAAGGCAAGGCCTCTTTGTAAACGACGTTAGTGGTTTTATCATCATGCGCGAATAGTTACAGGTTGCTGCTAGAGCTATCAAGAGAACACGCCACTTAGAGTTGTCCATGTGAAAAACACTTGCCGTAGAAATCAACGCCTGGCACTTGAGGGATTGTCCTTGCGTTGTGAAGATGGTCATCGCACATGACACCTTGATAGAAACCTGCATGGAAGGGCAGGTCTGATGGAATCACGAGTATCTTTTAGTCTTTGCCAATACTCGGATTTCGAGCTTAGAGCCAAGATCGTCATTATAGCTCAGGATCAAGATCGAAAGTTTTATAGGCTCGTCATTAAAGCTCAGGATCAAGATCGAAAGTTTTATAGACTCGTCATTATAGCTCAGGATCAAGATAGAAAGTTTCAAAGGCTCGTCATTAAAGATCAGGATCAAGATAGAAAGTTTTATAGGCTCGTCATTAAAGCTTAGGATCAAAATATAAAATTTTATAGGCTCGTCATTAAAGCTCAGGATCAAGATTTAAAGTTTCATAGGCTCGTCATTAAAGCTCAGGACCAAGATTTAAAGATTCATAGGCTCGTCATTAAAGATCAGGATCAAGATAGAAAGTTTTATAGACTAGTCATTAAAGCTCAGGATCAAGATCGAAAGTTTTATAGGCTCGTCATTATAGCTCAGGATCAAGATCGAAAGTTTTATAGACTCGTCATTAAAGCTCAGGATCAAGATAGAAAGTTTTATAGGCTCGTCATTAAAGCTCAGGATCAAGATTTAAAGTTTTATAGGCTCGTCATTAAAGCTCAGGATCAAGATAGAAAGTTTNAGATCGAAAGTTTTATAGACTCGTCATTAAAGCTTAGGATCAAGATATAAAGTTTTATAGGCTCGTCATTAAAGCTCAGGATCAAGATAAAAAGTTTTATAGGATCGTCATTTTTGATCTTACTGTACATACAAATACATTTTTAGAAGGCAATGTTAAGTATAGGTTATTTTATTTAGATGATATCAGCAGTTTAACTTATAAATCATTCGGTAAGTTAAAAATTTGCTAAAATTAATTTCAACTTTCGTTCGGTAAAATTATTCAATATTCTAGTACGTTTCGATTTATACTCGATTTAAGTTACATTGCCATGAAAGACAAGGAAATGAAAATAAAAATATCTAAATAGATTACTAAATAATAGAATAATCATTATTTATACTATTTTTATAATTATCTCTTTCTATAATTACAATTTCAAATTAATTAAAAATCTAACATTTAGAATACAAATTGCCTTTTTTCGAACTTAAGATATTTAAAGCTTGTATTAATACGGTCAACTACAAAACTAGCAATAGTTACTATTTATTTATATACTTATGTTGGTTAATCTGTCAAAAACCAGTTTTGGTCAACCTTTCAATATATATTTCACCAAACTCACAGCATTTAAATTTTAAAAAACAGCACACAAATTTACTAGTTCATATAGTCCACTATAAATGGTATATAATAATAACCCTGTTATTTTTAGTTTTAAAGTATGAACATAAACTTTTATGAGTATTTAATATTGAATTGAAATACATTTCTTGATAAGATAATTTATTGCGAAATCCCATGCAAGGTGCATTCACACCTCTGAATATATGAATGTAATGGAACAGGAGACGTAATCATGCAGGACTATTACATTAAGTAGGCCTACTAATAAACTAAATATGAATCATTTCATATTTCTAAGTGTTTGTGAATCTTACGTTCACTTATGGGGTAAATAAAGCAACGAAGGCATATTTTGAAGAAATTTTAGCTAATTAAAAATAGGTATTATATTTTTATATTGCCAGGCCTCCACCGTGGTTCGGATTCCACGTTAAACTGTAGGTCCTTCATTTCGTCTCACAATCACCCTACCATTACACATTAGCGTAAGTGCGTATAACCCGAACGGGTAGTAAGACGCGGTGCTAATAATAATAATAATAATAATAATAATAATAATAATAATAATAATAATAATAATAATAATAATATATTCTTATATTTGAGTTTTTGTTCCTATTTTTAAATCATGTTTTTAAATTATTTCTACATAAAACAAATTCATTATTTTTACTTTTTTTTCAAAAGTATTTACTATTTGTAAATTAAAATATATTTATATATAAATAGTTTCTGATAAATATATATATATATAACGGAAAATAACTCAAATAAATAAATGAAATAATTGAAACAAGTTGTGAAATCTTTGTGTGTTATCTAAGTATTGTTTGTTCATTTATATATATATAATACATATATATAATACTAAAAGCTCAGAGACTATGGGTTTTATAAGAATATTTCATACAAAATATTTTTATTTTTAACTGTACTACAACTTAGCGATAATAAGATAACTTATCTTAAATAGTTGTGGAAATACTAACAAAATTTGATGTGTCCACTTATTTAAAGTACCCTCAAAGTCATTTTTATGAGAGGAAGAGAATTGGCAGACACAATTGGTATATTTATATTTATTTATATATATATGTATATATGTATATATACTGATATATATACTAGTAGTTTCTGAGCTATAAGTATATATATATATATATATATATATGTAAATATACGTGTATATATATATACATATACATATATAAGTATATATACATTTTTATACATGAATAATGTATGTTTTGAAATGTGAAACTGATTGCTATGCATTTTAGTTGTGTTTCACTTTTCTCAATGTTTATGTAATGTATATTATTTAATTTGAACTTTTTGGTAGAGTGTTTCTGCCACGATGTATACTATTTACTATCACAAATTTTACGAATTTGTATTAAATATCTCTATTTTAAGATTAAGAATAGATAAAGACAGTGCTATGCTATTTGATAAAGAATGAATGATCTATTAGTCTCCTGTCATACATACCCAGTAGATTAATCTTAAAACTATTTGTGAGTCTATTATTTAAACTAGATAACTAGTATCTGTCCATAGAATAGCGATTTGTTTCGAGTAAGGCTTAACGATTTTGATTATGTTATTTTGATATTAGTATTTTTAATAAACTGATACGATTAGGCTATTGTGACCTGCGGCCTATCCCTGGGATTATTGAACTCAAAATTTTGTTCGGTTAAGTTGTAAACCTTGAGCTTAAAATCTCGTAATTAGTATAGTCTATTGAGTCTTCTACTTTCGTATGATAGTACTCTACAGCGCAACATTCTGAACTTCCAGCACAGAATATTGTGAGGTGTGTTATAATTTATGTATTTCTCAACACCGTTTAGTGTGTGTGTGTTTAAGATGAATAAAAATAAAATAATTATTTGATGCACGAGTAGATTATCTCATTAATTGTTCAAGGAATTCAATTATATCTAAAGTATATTGTTTATTCAGTCTGAACGATTTGATAATTTTATTTTCACTTAAAGTATTTCCAAAGTACCTTTACATTTACAAAATATACGTGAACCTCATAATCTACTTTTAAATTCTTCACTTTCTCTGAGCATCGAATAATTCTTCCAGACCTTCAAAATTTTAGCTTTGGTTTAGCATGTTATTTCGAGCTGTGAGATCGACAACTTCCAAAAGGTTGGGCCTAACTTCATTATTTTTTTTATCTATGCGTTGCTGGGCTACATCACTTGTAGCCCAGTTGATTGGAACATTAGCCGGTACTCGTATTTCTTTGCCCAGGGGACACCCGAATGTACTGATTTTACATTATTTCCGAGGTTGAGGGCTCTTTGCATTTTTCAATTAGATGTGATGATTGTGATAGTGAATATGAGGGTGTGGAACCAGTAGAACTCTTAACCTAGCTTAAGCCTAATTAACCATACCCTGATGACCTTAGGGATGATTTACATTTAGGGAAAGATACCCAAGGTAGCAACCGGGAATCGAAACCGGCATCTTTAGGCTGGTAGCTGGGAGCACCGACCACAATACCACAGGACCGGTTTAAATATGAGAGACCTATTCAAATGAAACAAAACCTAATTCCATAATGAAGATTTTTTGTTCGAGAAGAGCTAAACATTAAAAAGTTACGAAACTATGTCACATGATCTCATCTCGCAATGGAATAATCTCGCAGTATCGGCGAGGATAATTCCACTGGTACCTTATAGCTATAGTTTATATTCTGATGAATTTCTACAAACACTTTTTCCGACCGAGAATCAAATTATCTCCCAGCTCTTGTTGAAGGCGATTGTCTAAAGCTTACCGCCTGTCTGTCTGTGGGAGTTGCGGTAAGGAGGGACATGAAATGAAGGTGTGTAAGGAGAAGACAAGAAAGTGTATTCCCTGTCATAGCAAGGGTAAGGATAGGTGTAAATACCCGAACACGAGTTAATGCCCCACTTATCAGCTTCTCTTGGACAGGCAGATTCAAAACACTGAATACGATGAGTGAAGACATAAGGACGTTGTCTGTGGTTTTACAACTTATTCTTGACCAACTCAAGAGAACGGACAAGGATAGACATGGCGGAGGCAGCGTAAAGTCAAGCAGTAGGAAAAGGAACTCCCCATCAAGGATGAAGAGGAATATGAGGAGGGCATCTGACCATATGGTAAGTATGGCTACCAGGAATGTTGAGTTACAGGCTGGAAAGTATAGTGAGTTGAAAGGAGAGGAGTCTAAGCAAGTAGTAACATCGACTTCGGAGCATGAGGTGACATCGACTATGGAGGAACACAAAGAAAGGTGCGAAAAGTGGAAGGTTACAAAGTGGAAATTTTGGAAGAAGGGGCCCATACTTGTACATGGTAAAATGAGAGGAAATTGAAGAGATAACTAAAGGAATTGGAGGTAAAGAAGATCTGCTGGAAGAACCATTAACATCTGCAGAGGAAGCGAAGGAAGTAGAGGGGGAAAAGATAGAACAATGGTAGCAGAAGAAAACAACCCGAATGGCCAGGCTAACCTTTTAGACCCGGGCCAGATATATATAGGAATTTTGAGGATACCCTCCAGCTTTCAAGGAGCAACAAACTCTCCATCTGGAGATGAGGTATACGGTCAGAACTGGTCATGATAAGGGAGGATCCATATCTTTCCTTACCCCTGAAGCTTTAGAGGGGATCCAGCTCAGACAGATGAACCTACTGACAGATGCTAAACTATTACTGGACAAGGTGAAAAATGTCTTCAAAAGGAAGAATGAGAAACTCATTGTTGAGAAACTCTACCAATACTTTGTTAAGGCCAACGGTCGCATAGCATTTGATTCGAAGGAGGTTTGGCCCAAATGCTATGTTTTCACGCATAATCTTTGATGGTTAACCAAGCAATAAAAAAAATTGGACAGTTGAACGCTATAAGGAGGGCGACCGTTATGGACGAGACCAGGAAAGTTGTAGAGGAACTTCAGTTGGATATTGTATGCTTACAAGAGCCTTTTAGTACATTTGGTGGTAGGATTCAGCAAATGCCAGCTACTGCACGACTTGTATCAGTAGGCAAATCACCGATGAGTACAATTTTGGTTTTTAATAATTATAATACGGTAACAAAAGTGTATCAATATTGCAATGAAATTACTTGCATCGAAAATAGATCGGGAATAGACGCAGTCATCCTAGTCAATATGTATTTCCAGTTCAGGGAGGATATTTAACTACCTAGATCATATGGAAGTGATAGATGACCCTTACAAGGAAACTCAAAAAATATATATCGCTTATGTGAACGCAAGGTCATATTTGTGGTTCAGTGACATCCTATTAAGATCAGATGGGAGAAAAGGTGGATATAGAGGGTACAAGAGGGGTGAGAAGTTGAAAAAGGCTATAGTTGCGATACAATTGTAAGTATTGAATCAATTAGATAACCCACCGGCTTATGTGGGAAGAGCTGGAGCCACGTCAAATATGGGTGTGATACTCTGTAACAGGGAGGCGATGTAGATTATTAGGGACTGGAAAGTACTGGATGGGACCATAATATGATCACCTTTGAGATAGGAAGATATATGACTGAAGACTTAGGGATGGGTTCAAGACTCAGATACATCAAAAAGGCGGATTGGGATAGGCTCAGAGAAGTACTGGTGTTGCTACTGGAGGTGGAAAAAGGCGTAAATTTGAATTCTAGTATGAGAGAGTTCACGTGTTCGGTGCATAGAGCCCTGAGGAGTTCGATTCCGGTAATGAGAGAAACATTGAAGGTTAATAATATCTTGGGAAGAGAAACTGGGAAGACTAAGAGGGAGTATGAGGGTGGCGTGCAGGAGGTACCAGGGATGCTCCGCCCTGATGGCCGCGCTCTACTCCTCGCTCTTTATAGGAACAAGAAGGAGGAATTTGAGACTACCCTGACGTCCGGGAAGAGGGAGAGCTGGGAGCGTCATGTACAGTACCCTTTCAAGTAGTGACTGGAAAAATAAGGCCCCCGGGTGGGATCTCTACGTTAAGGACGCCTGGTGGAGGTATTACTTCTTGTTGTGAGGAATATGTTGTGGATAAATTGCTTCCAGACGATGACATTAATGACAATGATAATCATTAGATGGACAGAAGTGATATGCTCAAAAATTATGACAACGGATCCAGTGACCTCGGATGAAATAGTGAGGATATTGGCCGGAATGACAAGCAAGAAGACTCCTGGCCCTGATAGGATCAGATTTGAGGTACTTCAGCAAATAAGTGCGCAGGTAGTGCCGTTCCTAGCGTGTTTGATGAAATGTATGTATGGAACAAGGTCGGGTGCCTAATGTGTGGAAACAGAGTGAAGTGATGATTCTGAGTAAAGGTAAATACAAGGATCCGCAGCTCCACAAGTCATACAGACCAATATGTTTACTAAATGTGTGCGGGAAATTGCAGGAGAAAATATTGTGCAATCGGTTACTAAGGCATCGTTAGTATGTTGGCATGCACCAACAGCAGTACGGCTTTAGGAGGAGCAGATCCACAGAGGACGTTATCTGCGAGGTCATGGACTTTGTCAATGGGGCTAGTGCGAAGTATGTAATAGGAATATTTGTAGATATTTCGGGAGCTTAAGATAGATTGTGGTGGCTGGCGCTGTTTAAGAGACTTAGGGAGATAAATTTTCCGGGGAATCTCTACAGGGTTTTTATGGACTAGTGTAAGGACATCTATGCTAGCCTGAGGTGTCCGGGAATATCGATACCTAAGTAATAAACTAACCAAGGGGGATCCCCAGGGATTGGTCCGCGAACCTATCTTTTGGGACGTAGGGCTCAAGCTAGGGCTTTTGGAGATTGAGGTGCTTCCAGGAACGGCGGGTGTGGTTACCTTTGTGGACGACTTGCTAATTGTTGTGAAGGCTTAATCACGATTGAAACTTGAAGCCAAGAAATGCAGTACTAGCTAGATTGGACTCTTGATGTAAGAAAGTAAAATGAAGTTTGACACCCACGAGGACTACATACGTGCTGTTCAGGGGAGTGCTTAAGTGAGACCCGATAGTTAATATAAGAACAAAGACAATAAAACCTAGCAGATTGGCCCGGTACCCGAGCGTTGTGTTGGATGAGAGGCGTGGCTTCATGGTGCACGTGGAGAGCATAATTGCAAGAGCATTGAACGGGATGAATAAAATAATCAGGATTGGACAAGAGAGATTTAGACTATCTATACTCTTAATCCGTACATAGCATCGGGCACTTCTGGTCTTTATAGTGGGCTATGGGTCCAGTGCATGGGCGCAGAAGCTTAGGAAGGTAAGAATGAAGAGGAAAATCAGGCGTCTTCAGAGAAGCATTCTTCTGAGGCTCTCTGGTGCGTATAGAATTGTTGCGACAGATGCTCTGAGCATAGCCCTGCGTATCTGGCCACTTGACTTGGAAATAGGGAGGATAGCAGCCATGTACTGGTTAAGGAAAGGGAAACTTGACAGAGTGGCTATGCTAACGGAGGAGGGAATGGTGAATGGCCGTCAAGTCAGAAGATTCTTGTTGAATGAATGGCAAGAAGATTGGGATGGAAGCGTGACTGGTAGGAGAACCTACCAGCTGTCTCCAAATGTATAAGAGAGGTTAGAACTTAAATTCCTGCAGTCCTCCCCGGTGTTGGTGCATTATTTAATTGATCATGGACCATACAGGGTGGACCTCTTTCTTAGGCGACTAACTGACTCAAGACAATGCGACTGAGGAAAGGAGGCTACTCCTGAACATGTGGTTTTTGAATGTGCAAATACTGCTGAGAGTAGAGAAGAGTTGCAGATACCGCTCCAAGCGGGAGCTATATATCACATACTGACAGATGGGGACAGGCTGAGCCTGCTGGATACGATCGCAGACAAGGTTTTGAAACGAAAGAGAGACAAGTACACAACTGAGTTGAAGCATAGGAGAAAGGTGAGGCAAATGGGACAGAGACTGGACAAGAAGAAGAGACAGAAGATGAGAGTGACGCTACTGAGGATAGTGACTTAACATATGAACTAGAGGACTTTTACTAACTGGAACAAGAAATTAGATTAGGAATAAGTTAAGATAGTGCCAGCTGGTGGGGTAGAGCGTGTTGGAACTCTTAGCTATCCGGAGCTCAGCTGAGGATAGGTGCTCTCTGGATTCCAGTAGTGCAAACTGCTTATGAACCAGGGGGTGCCAATCTATCAGCTGAGAAGCGTTCAGAAGTAACATCTGTTGAGACGGGGGACATAGCCCCTCACTCACCCCTCACGGATGGTCCGGCACACTTGGGAACCAGTGAGATGCTGGACTGGAGTTGCCGGGCATTCGGCCCGTCATCTTGGTCATCTTGGTCATCTTGGTTCAGCTGCTTTTAGCTGTAAGAAATAACTATGTAAAAACTTCATGTGACCCTGCAGCTGCTGAGTGAAGAAAATGTTTTGGTTAAGTTAGTTTTAGTTTAGTTATTATAATTAGTTTTAGTGTAATTTAGTTTTAGGTCCAATAAGCTGTGGAATCAGGAGTAGGCGGAGTGCTATCTCCAGTAGAGCGCTTCCTAAGGTGGCAGATAGGGGGATGCCCACCTCCCACCGGGGTTCTCGCCAATCTGGGGACTATTAGATCCAGAGGACGGTGAGACACCCAGAGGGGAAGGTGTACAGGAGGCGTAATATACCCGGGGCGGACACACTAGTAGGATTAGGAATTAGTTTTAGGAATAAAATTACATTAGATTAGGTGCTATATTCCAACTTTTATTATAGTAAATAAAGGACACAGCTAAATGATGTTAACAAATTGATATTGTAGAATTAGGTGCCGAGATACATTCTAGGTATCGGGATAGATAGTTTAGGAAAATGAACAAAAAAAAGTCCAAAGCTTACTATTTCATACTTGTTTTATCCCAATGTCAAATTAGAAAATAGTTGCTGCATAAACAGTTCGATTTGGATAAGAAGACACTTCTTCGAGAGTTATAAATGTTGTTAAAACAGTTTTAATATATTTACCTGTCGAGTCATGTAATTTTCAACTGTCACAATTTATAGATTTCATCAATACCTCTAAACTAACACTAATAATATAGTAAGATATGTTTATATTACCGGGTATCACGACCCGTTCCGGTTATAAGCATATGTACTAATTACACCAATGTGTTAGGGATGAGGAAGGTTGAATTTAGAGGAAGTATACCCACATTTGCATGGCGGGAGATCTGGAAACCATTAAGGGAAAACTACTTTAAGTACACCCAAACGTGCTTCAAATCCCGATATTTCTATCTATTACGAGGGTGATATCTTAAACCATTCGACCACCGAAGGGGGTGATAATGTAGACTGCAAGAGGTTTTTTTTTGTATTTGCTAAAATAACTTCATACCAATAATCCTATTGTATGTTGTTTAGATATGGCACGAATGTGTTTTATTGTTGCAGCGTGGTTTTCTAGCCATGCCGATGATTTACTATCTACTAGAAGATTCTATAGTTTGCCCCACGTCCACTCGACTTGAAACGGTAACAACAACAGGATAATTCATAAACGAATACTTAATACAACCGAACACGTTTGTTTACAAACTTTTGGCTCTTCAACGCCACAACACATTTTCAAACGTTCTTTGATAATGTCCTTTCACTACCTTCGGACAGATACGTAAAAGAGGCGCGCTCGGCATTCTGGGAGAGGATATCCTTGACAGAACCGTCGATACAACTCAACTAGATGTGGATACCTGCAGCGTATGAGGGGTATTACAGTATATATACATGTATCGGGTTCGATTCCCTTGCCCAGGTGTCATATTTCAATTTAAAGAATATTCTTTTAGCTCAGAAAATATTAGCTCTACAAAAATATATTTCAAATAAAATACTTTTATTTTTAGTAGTAATACAACTTTACAACGATACATTATTTAGTAGTGATACAACTTTACAACGATACATTATTTAGTAGTAATACAACTTTAACAACGATACATAATTTAGTAGTGATACAACTTTACAACGATACATTATTTAGTAGTAATACAACTTTACAACGATACATTATTTAGTATCTTTATAGAATTCAATATGAAATAATTAGTGTAAAAACTTATGAGAAAGAATTTCTGTGAAATTACAAAATTTAAGTGAAATTCAAATTTTTTAAGTGAAATTGCAAAATTTTACTCTGATATGTCAATATAAATTAATTAAATAAATAGTTTGTTGATTATACAAATATGATTTAAGATATGAATCACAATTAAAATAACACATTAAAAAAATGTGAGTCAAGGCCACAATATGATAAGTAAAATTATGACAAGAAACACAAATAATTAAACATAAATTAAACCATATGGATAAATTAGTATTAATTGACTAGAGAAGTAAAGTTCATAATACAATTGCAAAACTCATTAGGAAAAAATTAAAACTTAATTTTTTTTTTTAAGAAAGTTGACAAAATATTGAAGTATATGACATTAAATTGAATTCTATTTTCTTATCTGAATTCCCTTGCTCCTTTATAGGCGTCGTTGAGACGGCCTTAGAATACAACATGTTACGGCACATCTACGGCGCCATCATCAGTCATTATTATCTCAAATAGTTGCGGAGATATGATAGAAATTGTATACTTACGCTATGTAAAGTGCCCTAAGTTTATTTAACTGGGAAAAAGAGAGTTGCAATTTTGTTCGTAATTTAAAACATTAAGTAAACACAAAATTTAAACGTAATTAAGATCGTTAGAGTGAATTTTGATCAAATCGATTATTTCTCATTTTACCTTCAGTAAACTACCCTTATTTAGGGTTAGATATATAATTCCAAAAACTGTTAGCCCTGTCAGTAAAATGTTTTGGCCAGATGGACGAGATGTAAAGAGACGGAATCGTGAAAACGACTTTTTTTCAGGTTGTCATGAAAGGTCAACATTCAGCAAAATACAAAGTTCGATTGTTTTGACGATCACAATACTTTCTCTATGAGGGGTGGAGAGAAAGTAAAAACAAAGGACAGTGTTTCTCAAATAGCTTGGTGATAAACATTGTAATGGCGCACCATGTCTTACTATCCAACCGGGTTTTCCGAATATTTAACTATTGGGGTAGGGATGAAGAATTTAGAGTTTTAGAATATATGTACGTGTATTTGCGCAAAGCAAGAGTGGCAAACTATTTAGGGAAAAAAAAATCTAATCCCCAATCTAACCGTTAACGGTGAACCAGTCTGTTGATGCCTTAGACTATTTGATCTCTGATGTGGATGATAAATAACCCATTTATACTTCAAACACTTCACTTACACGTTCATTTTAATACATATAATAGCTATTATGGAATCAAAGACTTAGATTAAAAACACGTATCAAAATGTTTAGGTTTTTAATCTCGTCAATAATAGTGCAAAGCGCAAGGGCGTAATATTTTCTGTGCGCTATTGAAAAATAAGTTACAACTTGAAAGATAATTTAATGAGACAAGTTCGAGATATAAGCTCAGTCGTATCGTGTCTATATAACGAGCGAGCTAAGGGTCCCGGCACCGCCGAAATATGTATCATTGGTGAAAATTGGGTTGCCTCTTTCACAGTGATTAATTAAAGGCCGGGGCTGGTTGTTGTGTCTATTCTATATTTAAGTTAGTTTATAAGTCGCGTGCCGATATAATAGGTCTGTTCATAAAGTGCAAGGAAAATACCTCAAATAAATACATTAAATAATTGAAGAAAGTTGTAAGATTGTTGGTGTTTTATCAATGTATTGTTTGTTTCTATTGGTCCCACACCCATCATGTATCTCAATCTAACAATTATCATGGATCATTTCTTTAAAATACCATCCAGAGAGAACCCAATACATATTGAATTGCAAGATAATTTTGAACACTTGAGCTCATTTTAGTGACGCACATCGGCAATTAGGCACCAAGTGAGACTAGATGTACACCTGGACCCTTCTTCCTGAGATATCTCGTTTTGTGCTCGAGTCTGTATTACACAAAAGGTATAGAAAGTTGATGAAAGATTTTTATATTCTTGATTTAAAACAAGTCGTATTCGAGATGAGTCTTTGACAGAATACCACTCGAGTTGGTTTTATGTTATACATGGAAAGAGTAATGGTAATGGTAATGGAAATTAACTTCCTGTAGTTCAATCAATCTCAACATCAGAAATAATATTAGTATTTTTGTTTTTCACACGTGAAATAAGCTTCTTTCCGATTCTTTGATTAGTATCGTAAGTATTTAACTTTATTGTAAATATATTTAATTTAATTTACGTTGAACATGTCAATAGACAAAAGGTGCAATTATTGAAAATGTACTTTATTTAGTCATATTATTAAAGTGAGTTAATTAATATGGGATGAATCAGGGCAACTTAAGTGTTTACAGAAGTGGTTAATATTTTCATCAAAACATTATTTTGGTAAGCGATGGTCAAAATCATTTGATTAGTTCTTGCGTTAAGTCATTTATATGTTTCTATAAATCATTATATAATCATTGTGATTAAGTAATTAATTTTAACTTACCAGTAAGTCACACTTGACAAGAAAATCAGTTTCTTTTCACTACATACCACAGAAAAATAGTGTAAACGATAGAGAAGATCCCGCTGTGGCATCTTTTAATAGTTTGTCTCTACAATAAGTTGTCAAAGGTAAGGTTATTTGATATAAAGAGTTTGTCTAGTGACTTATCGTTACCAACAAAACGCAAACATTCACCCGAATGGGTGTAATACGCATTGTTAAAAACATTTATCATCGTAAATTCATGTAAGTGGCTTATTTTTTGCAATTTTATTTTATTTAGTCCTTGAATGGCATATCAATCGAATAATCCAACCGCCACAATAACTCATCGATATGTTACATTTCAAGTGGGTAGATCTGCTCGAAACATACCGTACGAGTTCATTTCTCGTGGTTTGAGTTTCCAATAGTTGAAAAATACCAGATAAAGAATTCAAGAGGGTAAAAACACTCGAGATTCCAAAGAATATATACAATAATACACCTCCTAAAGGAACTACGCTCAAGCGTAGTGTCAGGTGTGTGATAGAACACAGCTAGAGGAACTACGCTCAAAATAAGTGTTTAAGGTGTGTAATAGAACACAGCTAGAGGAACTACGCTCAAAATAAGTGTTAAAGGTGTGTAATAGAAAACAGCTAGAGGAACTAAGCTCAAAATAAGTGTTATATGTGTGTAATAGAACACAGATAGAGGAACTACGCTCAAGGGTAGTGTCAGGTGTGTAAACGAACACAACTAGAGGAACTACGCTCAAGGGAAATGTTAAAGGTGTGTAATAGAACACAGCTAGAGGAACTACGGTCAAGGGAAATGCTAAAGGTCTGTAATAGAACACAGCTAGAGGAACTACGCTCAAGGGTAGTGTCTGGTGTGTAATAGAACACAGCTAGAGGAACTACGCACACGGAAAATGGTAAAGGTGTGTAATAGAACACAGCTAGAGGAACTACGCTTAAGGGTAGTGTCAGGTGTGTAATAGAACACAGATATAGGAAATACGCTCAAGGGAAATGTTTAAGGTGTGTAATAGAACACAGATAGAGGAACCACGCTCAAGGGAAATGTTAAAGGTGTGTAATAAAACACAGCTAGAGGAACTCCGCTCAAGAGTAGTGTCAGGTGTGTAATAGAACACAGATAGAGGAACTACGCTCAAGGGTAGTGTCAGGTGTGTAAACGAACACAACTAGAGGAACTACGCTCAAGGGAAATGTTAAAGGTGTGTAATAGAACACAGCTAGAGGAACTACGCTCAAGGGTAATGTTAAAGTTGTGTCATAGAACACAGCTAGAGGAACTACGCTTAAGGGTGGTGTCAGGTGTGTAATAGAACACAGCTAGGGAACTACGCACACGGGAAATGTTAAAGGTGTGTAATAGAACACAGCTAGAGAAACTACGCTCAAGGGTGGTGTCAGGTGTGTAATAGAACACAGCTAGGGAACTACGCACACGGAAAATGTTAAAGGTGTGTAATAGAACACAGCTAGAGGAACTACGCTCAAGGGTAGTATCAGGTGTGTAATAGAACACAGCTAGAGGAACTACACTCAAAATAAGTGTTAAAGGTGTGTAATAGAACACAGCTAGAGGAACTACGCTCAAGGGTAGTGTCTGGTGTGTAATAGAACACAGATAGAGGAACTACGCTCAAGCGTAGTTTCAGGTGCGTAATAGAACACAACTAGAGGAAATACGCTCAAGGGAAATGTTAAAGGTGTGTCATAGAACACAGCTAGAGGAACTACGCTCAAGGGTAGTGTCAGGTGTGTAATAGAACACAGCTAAAGGAACTACGCTCAAGGGAAATGTTAAAGGTGTGTTATAGAAAACAGCTAGAGGAACTACGTCAAGGGAAATGTTAAAGGTGTGTAATAGAACACAGCTAAAGGAACTACGCTCAAGGGTAGTGTCAGGTGTGTAATAAATCACACCTAGAGGAACTACGCTCAAGGGAAATGTTAGAGGTGTGTAATAGAACACAGCTAGAGGAACTACGCTCAAGGGAAATGTTATAGGTGTGTAATAAAACACAGCTAGAGGAACTACGCTCAAGGGAAATGTTAAAGGTGTGTAATAGAACACAGCTATAGGAACTACGCTCAAGAGTAGTGTCAGGTGTGTAATAGATCACACCTAGAGGAACTACGCTCAAGGGAATTGTTAGAGGCGTGTAATATAACACAGCTAGAGGAACTACGCTCAAGGGAAATGTTAGAGGTGTGTAATAGAACACAGATAGAGGAACTACGCACAAGGGAAATGTTAGAGGTGTGTAATAGAACACAGCTAGAGGAACTATGCTCAAGGGAAATGTTAGAGGTGTGTAATAGAACACAGCTAGAGGAACTACGCTCAAGGGTAGTGTCAGGTGTGTAATAGAACACAGCTAGAGGAACTACGCTCTAGGGAAATGTTAAAGGTGTGCAATAGAACACAACTAGAGGAACTACGCTCAAGAGAAATGTTAAAGGTGTGTAATAGAACACAGCTAGAGGAACTACGCTCAAGGGTAATGTCAGGTGTGTAATAGAAAACAGCTATAGGAATTACGCTCAAGGGAAATGTTAAAGGTGTGTAATAGAACACAGCTAGAGGAACCACGCTCAAGGGAAATGTTAAAGGTGTGTAATAGAACACAGCTAGAGGAACTACGCTCAAGGGTAGTGTCAGGTGTGTAATAGAACACAGCTATAGGAACTACGCTAAAGGTAAATGTTAAAGGTGTGCAATAGAACACAACTAGAGGAACTACGCACAAGGGAAATGTTAAAGGTGTGTAATAGAACACAGCTAGAGGAACTACGCTCAAGCGTAGTGTCAGGTGTGTAATAGAACACAACTAGAGGAACTACGCACAAGAGAAATGTTAAAGGTGTGTAATAGAACACAGCTAGAGGAACTGCGCTCAAGGGTAGTGTCAGGTGTGTAATAGAACACAGATATAGGAACTACGCTCAATGGAAATGTTAAAGGTGTGTAATAGAACACAGCTAGAGGAACTACGCTCTAGCGTAGTGTCAGGTGTGTAATAGAACACAGCTAGAGGAACTACGCACAAGGGAAATGTTAAAGGTGTGTAATAGAACACAGTTATAGAAATTACGCTCAAGGGAAATGTTAAAGGTGTGTAATAGAACACAACTAGAGGAACTACGCTCAAGGGAAATGTTAAAGGTGTGCAATAGAACACAACTAGAGGAACTACGCTCAAGGGAAATGTTAAAGGTGTGCAATAGAACACTAAGAGGAACTACGCTCAAAGTAAATGTTAAAAGTGTGCAATAGAACACAACTAGAGGAACTACGCTCAAGGGAAATGTTAAAGGTGTGTAATAGAACACAGCTAGAGGAACTACGCTCAATCGTAGTGTCAGGTGTGTAATAGAACACAGCTAGAGGAACTACGCTCAAGGGAAATGTTAAAGGTGTGTCATAGAACACAGCTATAGGAACTAAGCTCAAGGGTAGTGTCAGGTCTGTAATAGAACACAGCTAGAGGAACTACTCTCAAGGGAAATGTTAAAGGTGTGCAATATAACACAGCTAGAGAAACTACGCTCAAGGGTAGTGTCAGGTGTGTAATAGAACACAGCTATAGGAACTACGCTCAAGCCTAGTGTCAAGTGTGTATTAGAACACAGCTAGAGGAACTATGCTCAAGCGTAGTGTAAGGTGTGTAATAGAACACAGCTAAAGGAACTACGCACACGGGAAATGTTATAGGTGTGTAATAGAACACAGCTAGAGGAACCACGCTCAAGGGAAATGTTAAAGGTGTGTAATAGAACACAGCTAGAGGAACTACGCACACGGAAAATGTTATAGGTGTGTAATAGAACACAGCAAGAGGAACTACACTCAAAATAAGTGTTAAAGGTGTGTAATAGAACACAGCTAGAGGAACTACGCTCAAGGGAAATGTTAAAGGTGTGTAATAGAACACAGCTAGAGGAACTACGCTCAAGTGAAATGTTAAAGGTGTGTAATAGATCACAGCTAGAGGAACTACACTCTAGCGTAGTTTCAGGTGTATAATAGAACACAGCTAGAGGAACTACGCTCAAGGGAAATGTTAAAGGTGTGTCATAGAACACATCTATAGGAACTAAGCTCAAGGGTAGTGTCAGGTGTGTAATAGAACACAGCTAGAGGAACTACGCTCAAGGGAAATGTTAAAGGTGTGCAATATAACACAGCTAGAGAAACTACGCTCAAGGGTAGTGTCAGGTGTGTAATAGAACACAGCT
>CABFVZ010004385.1:0-18651 GCA_902151445.1 Timema monikensis
GGATCCCACGTTAAACTGTAGGTCCTCCATTTCATCTCACAATCATCCTACCATTACACATCAGCGTAAGTGCGTATAACCCGAACGGTTAGTAAGACGCGGTGCTAATAATAATAATAATAATAATAAACTTTTTGAACAACAATTTTTGTTTGGCTCAAACATTTTATTTTTAATGGTGTGATATCCGCCTTGGGAATAAACGTCCAACCACGATGTAGGTTTGGAGGGGCGTAATAAGCACCTCCAGCGAATCCAGTTGGGATTGAACCCTGTTCTTCCAGAGTCAAGTCCTCCTCACTAACCAACCATCCCGAAGCAACGTCACCAACCCACCGTCGCGTGCTTTTGGCCACTAAACGATTGGGAAGAAGCGCTATGCGGGGGTTGTTGGTTCAACTGGGGGGGATGAGGAGGGGGACTGCTTTGACCTCCCTCCTGCGGTGTCAGGCGGGGAGTAGAAACTGTTCCAGTATTTGGAATAGGGTCACGACACGTGCTGATGACGTCACGGGTCGAGAGGGGATACGGGGCTTGAATTCACATCGCTCCTGGATCTGAGTGACCTTAAGTTGCATGGAGACAATTAGTAGGAGGAACACTTTGGCTATTGTCAGCCTACGCATGTATGGCTATTAATAGCTTTAGGACCAACTCAGACCTCATAACTAACTTCATCAATTTACAACAGGAGCCGAAACAGTACAGTGAAATCTCCCTATGAATAGTGGCGTCTTCCTTATAACGGACAGTTTGAATTGTCCCGGTAAAATAACATGGGCTATTAAGGTAAAACAACTTCCTTATAACGGACAGTTTGAATTGTTCCGGTAAAATAACATGGGCTATTAAGGTAAAACAACTTCCTTATAACGGACAGTTTGAATTGTCCCGGTAAAATAACATGGGCTATTAAGATGAAACAACTTCCTTATAACGGACAGTTCGAAGTTCCCCGGCAAAATAACATGAGCTATTAAGGTAAAACAACTTCCTTATAACGGACAGTTTGAATTTCCCAGGTAAAATAACATGGGCTATTAAAGTAAAACAACTTCCTTATAACGGACAGTTTAAATTGCCCGGTAAAATAACATTGGCTATTAAGATGAAACAACTTCCTTATAACGGACAGTTTGAATTGCTCCGATAAAATAACATGGGCTATTAAGATGAAATAACTTCCTTATAACGGACTTTCTCAAGAATGGAAACGGATATCACTAAAGACCAATATTTTTATGCATAATACTCTCTGAAAAGCGAACCAAAATTGGAAACACCAATCCATATAAAGTATTTTACTGTAAAAATGTCATGGATTCCATTGTCATCCTTGAACCCCCCATCCCTTCCAAGCCTTCAGAGGGGGTTGTTCCAGCCTTTGTATATGTATTCGTGCGCACATATAGAATACAGAAGGTCTACTGTACACATTTCACTTTATTTGTGTGTTGTTCTGTCTATTATGTAAACTGTACGAAAAACTACGCATACTATTTATTCATCGGTCTTAATTATCCTACATACAATATACCGCACAGTGAAATAATTAGTCTATTGTAGATAATATTCACAACATTATATTGGTTCATGTATTTTAATAAACTGTGTACAATAAGTATGATTTTAAAAAAATATTTAGCTTAAATACTATTGATAAGGGATTGGTGGGGCTGAAATATTACTGCTAAGGGATTGGTGGTGCTTAAATACTACTGATAAGGGATTGATGGGGCTGAAATAGTACTGATAAGGGATTGGTGGTGCTTAAATACTATTGATAAGGGATTGGTGGGGCTGAAATAGTACTGATAAGGGATTGGTGGTGCTTAAATACTACTGATAAGGGATTGGTGGGGCTGAAATAGTACTGATAAGGGATTGGTGGGGCTGAGATAGTATTGATAAGGGATTGGTGGGGGCTGAAATATTACTGCTAAGGGATTGGTGGTTCTTAAATACTACTGATAGGGGATTTGTGGTGCTTAAATACTATTGATAAGGGATTGGTGGGGCTGAAATATTACTGCTAAGGGATTGGTGGTGCATAAATACTACTGATAAGGGATTGGTGGGGCTGAAATATTACTGCTAAGGGATTGGTGGTGCTTAAATACTATTGATAAGGGATTGGTGGGGCTGAAATATTACTGCTAAGGGATTGGTGGTGCTTAAATACTACTGATAAGGGATTGGTGGGGCTGAGATAGTATTGATAAGGGATTGGTGGGGCTGAAATATTACTGCTAAGGGATTGGTGGTGCATAAATACTACTGATAAGGGTTGGTGGGGCTGAAATATTACTGCTAAGGGATTGGTGGTGCTTAAATACTACTGATAAGGGATTGGTGGGGCTGAATTAATACTTCCCCGTAGTGCAGAAAACCAAACAAGCTGGCAGCCCTGGTAAAGTTAATTAATGCTGTCCGTAAATCACGTCTAGTACTTGCAATGGCGTGCCGGCCTCGCATGCTCGAACTAACTCCCGCAAACTAGCTCACTAGGATTACTCTTGCCCCGGAGTTTTACCGGAACAACTCGCGTGTGTACGCTGCCGGAACGGTTTATTACCTCCAAGAGCACTCCCGGGTTCGAGCTCCTGCGTGGCCCAAACATTTGTCTCTAGTGATATCCGGGTTTCTCTGTTCAAAGTGATCGATTAACGGTCGGGGGAGTGGGTGTCGTGTTTGTTGTAGAATTGTGATAGTTAACTTAATGTGTGTTAACATACTCTGTCTATTTAGAAAGTACACATTAAAAACCCCAATTAAAAAAATACATGTAGGGTATCGCCTGTGTGTGGATGGCCCTCAGAACCTTTAAACTATAGTTGTATCGTCATAGATAGCGTCTTTTAGGGCCCTAAGAACCTTTAAACTATAGTTGTATCGTCAATAGATAGCGCCTTTTAGGGCCCTCAGAAACTTTAAACTATAGTTGTATCGTCATAGATAGCGCCTTTTAGGGCCCTAAGAACCAAACATTTTTTTAAATGTTTACTCTACAGTATTTTATTTTGGAAATGCAACAATGCAACTTCAGCCACAAAGCAAGAACAAATGAAAATAGAGCGTCAAATGGATTACATCATACACTCAGTAAATATTTTATGGTGTTTATTTTAAAACGTACTTGTAGACACCGATAACTGGGACGGATAATACGAAGGGCCGGATAATCGCGAACCTAGTGTAGTTATAAAGAGATTATGTTTAAATGCAACAATTATAGAGCGCCAAAGTTAGGCAAGCTCTACCAACAAAACAAATATTTTTTACCCTTTTTTTTTTGCAAATTAATAAAATGTAACATAAAGTATTTTAATAAACTTATCGACGCTGCCCTACTATTACCATCCTCAAATTAAAACTCTTGAGGTAATGATAAATACAATCTATTTGAAACGTGCAATCGACATTCTCAAATTTGGTAAAACTAAAAAGCTAATGTATGTGATGAGGTTTTGACCAAACCTATTCATCACTTTATACGTTGTGTATAAATCACTTATGATTACTTCATCTGATGTTTCCTGAATAGAGGAAGGAGAATTGATTAAAGTAGGAAGGGAAGGGGGACTTGACATCATGTCAGATAGTCTGCCGCTTAATTTTAATAATCGAATCTAAATTTGATTTAAGAACAAATTAATTCTGTATGATTCAGAACTGTTTTTAAAATTGATAAGATTATAAATAAATGTCAATATTTTTCAAGTGTTTAGCTAACAGTAATAACAGTATATATTTGATACTAAAGTTACTAAAGCAATTTTAAAATATTCATACATCAAGCCATGTTATTCGCAGGTATCTATTTTGAAATATATTATCAATTATTATTAAATAACACTAATAATTTAGCCAAGTGTTATTAATATTTGAAGTTTGAAGTTTATTACGCCTTAAAATTATTAAATTACAATATTTTACAATCTACAAGTTTAATATCAATACCACAATGTAATTTATAAGTTAATCAAAATATATGATCTCCTCATCAGAATTCTATTATTATTATTATTATTGTTATTATTATTATTAATATTATTATTATTATTATTAGCACCGTGTCTTACTACCCGTTCGGGTTATACGCACTTACGCTAATGTGTAATGCTAGGGTGATTGTGAGATGAAATGGAGGACCTACAGTTTAACGTGAGATCCGAACCACGGTGGAGGCCTGGCATTCCCCACGTTCACAAGTTGTGATTAATACACGTCTTGTCAGAGGTGAAGGAAGGATTTGGTAATCAGATAAATCTGTGACGAAACCGAGGATAGCAGAACTCTAAGCGGAGATCTTACCAATTTAATTTAACAATGTTATTTAATGGCGGACGATGATAGTACTTTAAAGTTGATACGAGATTTAGATATTTCAGAAATATTATATTGTAAGAGAAGCTATTTATTAGATTTACAGACAGTAATATATTATATAGTTCAATATTGTTATAGTGGTCAATTTTATAGGAATAAGTTAATTCGTAGTATTGTAGTTTCTATAGATATGTTTCAATTAATTTTGTTTCGATTTAAATTAATTGCTCCTATAGATTAATCACAATAGTGGGAGTTAGTTAATAAATAGTTCATAAATTATTATTTTGTGACCACAGCTACGCAAACAAATAATTAGCAGAACCTCAATGCTTTTATCCTAATTAAGCTCAATCATATTCATTAGTAGAACTCTCTAAATAATACCTTTTGAAAAAAAATTGATTGACCATATAGAAACATACATGAAATGTTCCTTTATTAAACTCAAATTAATAAACTGTAACCCGCTCCGGTAGTCGCATGGTCTAAGGCGCTACTCTAGCAGTAAGCTAGACCATCAATAACGGTGAGATCAAGGTTCGAATCTCGGTCGGGTGTAATGTAGGTGGTTTTCTAAAAAAAAAGTTTTATAATCTCGCTCCACGAAAATACGGGAACACTTCATACAAAAATAATCTTCCCCATCCCTAAAACCATCACAGTAATTAGTACATAAGCGTATAACCCGAACGGGTAGTAAGACGCGGTGCTAAAATCCTACCATTAGTTGATGAACTTTCATTCAATCATGAGTAGTAATGTATGGATGCAGCCCGAAAAACCCTGTCTGTTTAACAGTGGCGTAACTATAAACTTTGTAAAAGGAAGGGCTTAGGTATTTATGTTTTAACCCTAATTTAAATTTAAGAGTTAAAATGTGGTTCATGTTTTTAATTAATGAGGTGACCTGGTGGTCTAGGGATAAGGTGTCAGACTTCTGTGCTGGCGGCCGGGGTTCAATCCTCGGTCCCGGCACAGATTTATCTGAATTACCAAACCCTTCCTTCACCTCTGACAAGACATCTTGTGATTGTGGGGAATGCCAGGCCTCCTCGTAATAATTTAATTAGTGTATTCTCATAATGGTATAAGTCTCCAAAACATTGCGACTAAGTTAAAGTCCGACAAGTAAAATGTTTTTCTTTTTAGAGTTCGGCCAAGTGAAAATGAGGTTATGTTCCCTGACCTTCCTCCTAAGTCCACTGAAGTGTTTGGTGACCTTGAAGCCGCTGTAAAGCTCCGACTGACATGTTCCAGGTGATACTGGTGAAATGGAACGAGCCTTACCAGAAACTGGCCTCCTGTGACAGTTCAGGTATCATCTTCGTGTGGATCAAGTACGAGGGTCGGTGGAGCATCGAGTTGATCAACGACAGGAACACCCCTGTCACACACTTCTCGTGGTCGCACGATGGCCGCATGGCGCTCATATGTTATCAAGTGAGTGTTAGGACCCTAATAAGACCACTAGGATCAAACTACAGTGACTATGTACGGGACTTTGGACCGTATTGGTGTACTCAATGGTGAGGGTAAGTTGGAATGATACAAGGAATAAAACAAAACACTTTATTTGAAACCAATTTTAAAACCCGTCTCGGTGGACACGTGAAATAAATTTTGGGCTAATTTAGCCCGGTTTGTCCAATAATAGGAGAGTTTAATGTTCAAATTTCTACGAGGTGTGTGGGCGGGGGCGATTTTGAATACTAAATGACTGTGGTGGCTCGTGTATAGGCACTGCGGAACTGCAGCACCCCCCATTTCCGCTTGATATTATAGATAATATTTAATATAATGAGTCCTTTTTTCTTTAATTTTTTCTTTATTTTTGTAGTACAATATATATTCCTTAAACTTAATGTCAGTACTTCAGTAGCCATCCCCCAGTTTATGAAAAAGATACAAAAAATCTTTGTATGGAACTGTACGCTTCACAGTGCCAGCGACGTGGTGTTTGACTGTTGTGCGCATGCGCACATAGGAGCTGGGTGAGTCGGAAGGCGGGACTGCCAGGTAGATAGAGCACTGTTGTTCTCGCAGTGCCGGCTCTGAAGTGATGGTGGAAGGAAGTTTTTTTATTCAGCGTGTGTTGTGCCTAAAAACCGTGTACCATATTCTTGAATGTGATAAAGTGTAGAAGAGTGTAGAGTTAGATTATTATTCTGCTTCCAGCTATTCTATTTGATTCATTTATTTTGTTCTTTTATTTAACAGAAAATTTTAACCATAGCCTTGCATCCCCAAGAAATAAGTTCTGTAACTGTAAGTGAACTTCAACAGCTTAAGTTTTCACAGCTATCTCTCCGTGAGAAAGTTACAGTTAAGAAAATAGGTCTTTCAACACCTGATATTCTAATATCTCAGCCAGGCAAAAGCAACAACAAGAAATATATTCCTAGTTTTAATTCTGAATGGTACCAAAGGAAAAAGTTGACTTTGTGTGGTTACATGTGTAGGGACCCACTTCGGTGGCCGCATGGTCCAAGGCGCTACTCTCATGTTAGACTAGACTGTTGATGATGATGGGGAAATCGATGTTCGAATCTAGGTCAGGTGTACTGAGGGTAGTTTTCACAAAAGGGTTTTCCACTCTCTCTTCACGCAAACAAGGGTCCAATTCCTTTAAATACAACCTTCCCAATCCCTGAAAACCATTTACGTAATTAGTATACAAGCGGATAAGCCGAACGGGTAGTAAGACACGGCAACGTTCTTCCTTTATAAAACCTATTGATTCTTATATTTTTGAAATAAAAACATTTTATGTATTAAAACTCCAAGGTGTGAGCCCGCAAGTGGGCTATACCGACCGAGCGGCCACCGCCGTTAATAGAGAATAGTACCAACATTTGTGGATATAGGGTGTCAAGTGGTCAGCACAACTAGCCCTCCATATGTCAATCTCAGTTTTTTAAATCAGAGCTGCTACTTATTTATCCAAGTAGCTCCTCATTTGTCCTCACGAGGCTGAGTTTGACCTTGTTACAGAAACATTGCGCCACACATTAATTTGAATTTAAGGCTAATAGAAATAGTACTCGCATTTGTCTGGTAGGAAAGGGAGAAACTATTTAGAAAAAAAAAATCCTCAGCACACCCTGACCTGGATTCGAACCTTGGTATCTCTATCTCCTTCAATCCAGTACAACACAAAAAGTGACGTGTTAACCACGTGATCATCGATGCTGGAGTAAAGTAATTTTGTTCAGAGCTAAAAATGCTGCAATGCGGAAAACTAGAAAAGTAGTTCCACTGTATTTAAGGTTAGGTGGAGGGGGACGCCAAGAAAGTTCACTATCTTTGCAGTTTTTACACACACAAAAAATATTTTTTTGCCCATAATAAATAGTTCTTAATTGGAAACATTTGGTTTAATTTTCTTCACATGGTGATATCAACGGTTGTTGAATATTTGTCAAAGGTGTCCTGGAATTTAATGAAAACTTTCTCTGTTCATTTAAAAAGTTTCTCATCTAATCTTTCTACACTCATGACAGATATTCAACTAGTGTTGATATCACCATGTGAGGAAAATTAAATCATATGTTTCTACAGTCGCCCCATGGCTTCTTTGGTGCTGACTGACAGCTTTAAAAAGTTACCAGACCAAATTATGTATCCCTACGATGAACCAGATAATCTGCAAAAACATGTGTTTAGCAGCTGTCACTTCTGACTGTCAAAATGTAAGTATATACCTAAATGTTGACTGTCAGAAGTCAGCTGTGAGCTGTCAGTCAGCACCAAAGAAGCCATGGAGCTACTGTACTTTATCAATCTGGTACCAGAGTGCGTTATTACTTGATCCTCATGTTTGTGACCTTGTTCTTCAGGATGGGTTTGTGCTGGTAGGATCGGTGGCCGGTCAGAGGTATTGGTCATCCATGCTGAACCTCGAATCCACCATCACCTGCGGCATCTGGACACCTGACGACCAACAGGTGACCACAACAACCGCAAGCTATTTATGTCCCATGTTGATCACCGCTGTGTAAATACAACTCGCCGAGATTTCGAGGCTGAAAAATGATTGAATACATGCCTCATAATGGTGACTTCATTATACAAAAAAAATCACAATGGTTCCTTTGTTTATCTAAAGTAAATAAATAGACCATGATAAAATATTGGTTTGTTTAGGGATCGTTAACCTGCATCCCCGGGCCACTTGCGCTTCTGATATATATATATATATATATATATATATATATATATATATATATATATATATATATATATATATATATATATANTTTATATATATAGTAACGTTTAGAGAGGCTTTTGATATAACGATTGAATTGGATCCAAGTTTGCTGTTCTGTATTATAATAGTTAAAAAGAAATGATGTCTTATTTTAGAAATTAAAAGATCTGGTGTTTTATAGTTATTTTTATTGTAAGTAGATACACAGTTTTTTGCTAGATATTTCACACGTTGTAGATTTTAATAAAAGCTCGACTATGACGTTATATACATGATAATTCCCGACACGAGAGACTTAGAACACAGATTAAGATGTCATAGACTCCACCTACTCGGCTCCTCGCCAGGAAGGAAAGTGAAGAGATGCCTACCCTGAAGGGGTATATCAAGCGACATTTCCTTCTCGAAGATTCCTAAAAGAAAAAAGGTGTGGTCATCCAGGTGCGTGTCTGTCCACAAAACTGTGTTGTCTTTTTAAACAGAGACATAGAAGGATGTCGCTATATCTTGCAACTTAACAATTTAATACAAATAAATCTTACTACCCACTATCATTTCATATCATTACTATATATATATATATCTATCAGAAGCGCTGACAAAGCTGAGCTCGTTTCTATCAGTATAGAGGGACCAACGCAGATCGTGCTGAATCGTTGTGATTGGTTTAGAGCTAATTAAGTCATCACATTTCAGTTATGCTCTTGCTTTTCGGTGAGGATTATCCGTTGGATGAGAATGTCTCTTAATCCCGTCGTTGAAGGTACTGTCCGTTTCTCCTGAGAGTCAGCAACCTTAACTGGACGGACCACGCGATGGTGCAGCTTATAAGCTAGAGCAATATCGCGGTCTGCCACCTCTCAGGGCGAACGGACCGTTCTGACGACAGTTCGACTCATACCTGTCATACCTGATATACCCATCGTCATACCTGATATACCCATCGTTCGTACCGCAGGTTTATTTCGGCACTACCGGCGGTCAGATCATCGTAATGGACGTCCACGGTGCCATGGTGTCCCAGGTACAGCTCAGCTCAGAGGTTGGTATCACTGGCATGGCTTGGTCCTGCGAGAAGTTCAAGATGGAGGAAGGGGACGACGTGGAGCTGCCTCAGCCCGGTGAGAGAGACCGTATTGTGACACCATTGAGTAATATACTAGAGTCCCATTTTTACAGGAAGGACCCTTTAGAAAATACAAAGGTCAGTGAGGTCAAAATTCATCATCATCAACAGTTTCCAGCCTTGGCTGGATCACTTTAGTAAAATGCCTCCATCTTCCTCTTTCCACCATTCTTCCTCATTTAATTTATTCAATTCCTTTCACTCATATATCTGGGTAGTGTTCAATATTATAAATTACATCTTCTTCTTTTTTTTTGAGAAAAAAACATTTAAGGATATTTACGAGTATTTGAATACCGCTTTTTGAAGGTAGGAAAAGAAAAAAAAAAGTCAAAACTTCAACCATAGCTGGGTTAAGGGACAATTTTTGATTGGTCATGAAAAGATTTTCAAATGTGAATATTTTTGCAGCTATTTGAAAATTTAAAATCATTTAAAATTGAAAAATTAAGAGAAAAAAATGCGCAAAAACCATATGTATTAAAAAATATATATATACATTATTATATTTTTAAAAAGTAGTGTAGAAAATACCATTAAAAATGCTACCCTCCGTCATTATTATCCATTAACCAAGGGGATTTGGAATTTATTGTTCTAATAACTGAATCATGGCTCTAAAAACTGGGTCGTGATTATAAAAATTGGGTCATGGTTCTATAAACTGGATCTTGGTTCTAAAAATTAAGCTAGGACTCTAAAAATTATATCGGGGTTCTAAAAATGGTGTTACGGCTCAAAGAATTGGGTTGTGGTTCTAAAAGTTTGTGAATCACAGCGTCTTGATAAAGAATTATGTGTGATTGTTTTCCACCTAATTTAATTGTTCTGTTCACCGAAGACGACCGGACGTTCGTGCTGGCGGTGAGTCTGAGCAACGGGTACATCTTCCTGATGAAGAGTTTCGATGATGTGTCGCCGGTTCAGATCCACACGGGGTTGTGCGGTCCCCTCAGACTGGAATGGAGCAACTCTAGAGAGTTGCTGGTCGTGGCGGGAAGCCTACAGCACTCCTCCCCCTCAACCCTAGAGTACACCAACATGCTCAAGTTCTACTCTGACACGGGCATACTGCTCTACTCTGCAGTGATACCTCACACACAGGTATTCTCTTCAAACTGTCCTCCTAGGCTAGCTACAACCAGCACACAGGGCCCTGTTCTCCACTCGTGTTGACTGTGCCCCTCTGATCTGACCCTGTTCTCCACTCGTGTTGACTGTGCCCCTCTGATCTGACCCTGTTATCCACTCGTGTTGACTGTGCCCCTCTGATCTGACCCTGTTATCCACTCGTGTTGACTATACCACTCTGATCTGACCCTGTGCCACTCTGATCTGACCCTGTGCCACTCTGATCTGACCCTGTTATCCACTGTTGTTGACTATGCCACTCTGATCAGACCTTGTGCCACTCTGATCTGACCCTATGCCACTCTGATCTGACCCTGTGCCACTGTTGTTGTCGCAGTCTCCGGTGACGGCGCTGACGTGGGGTCACAACGACAAGCGTCTGTTCGTGGCCACCGGTTGTCAGGTGCACATCGCGTGGGTGTCCCGGAGGGTGGCCTCGTTGCAGCTCATGTGCCGCCTGCAGATCCACAGGACTCTGAGGTGCGAGAGCCAGTTGTCCATCCTGCCCTTGCCGCCCAGGATAAAGGCGCTCATCTCCAACCTCTTCGCCCAGACCATCCGGGTGAGACACTCAAGGACGTAGCTGGATTGTTTGTGTTTAGAAAGGAGGATTGGCTACCTCCGGGGGCGAAATCCCCCAACATGAGATTCAGGGGTTTCTTTAAAATTGACAACGTGGTTGGAAGCGAACACGTGTCCATATATTTTTATAGTTAAAAAGTTTTTTGGACCAAAATGTGAATACTTTTTTCCTTCACCGCATCTTAGAACCTGTTCAGGTTAATTGTTTACCTTCTCTTTGGCATTAGGAAATGAAAGTTCATCGCCGCACTTACAAAAGTACGCCACCTATCCCTATCTTGAGCTAGTTCTATCCAATCAGTCAGTATCCTGAACAAGGTTCTAGAATCTCCCATTCACGCTGCATGTCCTGTCCACCGTTATCTGAGATACTCGAGTGATGAGTCCAGGGTATGCAACTCATTATGTAACCTCCTCCACCCTCCAATAGCCTCACGCCCTTTTTGGACCAAATATCTTCCTAAGCACCTTGTTTTCGAACACCCTAAATTAATTTTCATCCTGAGTTTTACATTCCTTGACAGCAGTAGAGATGTCAAACACTTGCTGAAAGAGTAATAATAAGCAAATAAATAAATAAATAAATAGCTTGCATCAGTAGAAACTTTACCTGCTTCAGTGACCGCATGGTCTAATGCATCACTCTCGCAATATAATAACTCCTGATTACAGGAAATTCAGGGTTCGAATCCCGGTCGGGTCTACTGAGGGTGGTTTTTCTACTCTCGCTCCACGCAATGGTGGTTACACTTCCTATAAATGGTAATAACCGATACTAACAAAAAAACTGGAACATCTTTAAATGAAGAGAAAGTGCCCTTTCCAATATTCTCCGATAAGTATGACAACTATTAAAGAAGAGACACTGTTGATAATTAGTGCAATTATATGTCGAACAATAAATTTAAACGTTCATTTGGAAGTAATTCTTGATGTTATTGATACTCAGAGCCATCCAGAAAATTCAGGGTGTTTGTGTCAATGTAATCAGAGAGCCATCCAGAGAATTCAGGGTGTTTGTTTCAATGTAATCAGAGAGCCATCCAGAGAATTCAGGGTGTTTGTATCAATGTAATCTGAGAGCCATCCAGAGAATTCAGGGTGTTTGTATCAATGTAATCAGAGAGCCATCCAGAGAATTCAGGGTGTTTGTTTGAATGTAATCAGAGAGAGTTGTGTACCATTGTTTGAATATCACCTGGTGATGTCCCGACCTTGTCGAACAGTGCTGCGTGCCTGAAGTGTCCGCCCTGAGAGATTTCGTCTCGCGACCTCCTGTGGGGAGTGTCAGACTGCATTGCACCATGATCCGACACGACGAGGACTCGAACCTCAGCTCGGGCACTTGCTACACCCTGTACCTCGAGTACCTTGGCGGACTGGTGCCTCTCCTCAAGGGTAAAAGGACCAGTAAGATACGGCCAGAGTTCGTCATCTTCGACCCTCAGCTGGACGGTGAGTTGGGAGACATACTGTGGGGGTGTTTGAATATTTGGTCTCCAAGAGAGATTCTACAGTCTGATTTCCATAGGAAGGGCCTCAAAGACATACTAGGCGTCCGTGGGACTTGCAGCTATCACTTTTGGAAGATATTGTCAATACCTATAAAATAACAACTATAATTACCACTATTTTACAATCCGAGTATCCAAATTACCTTCAAATCCCGAATATCGAATCTGAATTTTGGAAAAACTATGAACATAATAGTAAATAATCGTTAACATTCTTTCTTATAATCCATTCATTATAACATTAGTACATTCTGTTATGTGTTAAATTACTGGTCTGGGATCTGGTTGTTAAGTCCATCCTAGAATTATGAATGGTTTTGGACCACTAATGGGCAGTATTAGAGCTATAAACGAATTTCATTTGGAAAATTAAAACTAATTTTATTTAAGGATTCGAGTCTCGAATCCTTAAAAATATATGTATATATATATATATAATATTATATATATATATAATATTATATATATATATATATATATTCCTTATATATAATATTATATGTTATACATATATACCCCTTATTAATATGCTATGTTTACTTTTTATTTGTTAATTTTTATGAACAAATTAAATGGTGTATTTGTTTATAATTTGCTATTAACAACTTATAATCATCAATATCCGAGTTAACAGATAAAAATGATAAAATAAATGTTTCCTCCCATTTCCTCTTCAACATATTTCTTTTCATTTTGTTCTGTTCAATAAACTTGGGAAAAATATGTTTTTTTCCCAATGGGTTCAGGTACAACTAAATACTACTTTTTTGTTAATTTTTCAGAAAAAATTTTTGTGTGCGAAAAGTGTCTCTTGTAACTCGTATAATCAACTCAGAATTAAGTTCAGATGCTCTAAGATTCCCTCCCACAGGGTTAAATTTCTGTGACCCATTTGTAAAACCCACATGAGAACCCTTGTATATATGTTTGATGACAGAGCTGTCGCTGACAGCGGAGTCGACTGACTCAGCCAAGAGCAGCGGTTCCTCGCAGAACAACGCGAGCGACACCTCCGACACGGAGCACGAGGACGGTTGTGGTAGTCCCAGGGTGCAGAGGAGGAGGCGGCGGAGGAACAAGTCCCACAGCACTCAGACCACAGCGGGGGAAACCGAACAGGACGACCTGGCCTACGTTGACACCTTGCCAGAGGTGAGTGAGTGATACTAGCAAGTTCATTGTGTGTTTACCTGCTGCCATAGGTGAGTGAGTGATATTAGCAGGCTCATTGTGTGTTTACCTGATACCAGAGGTGAGTGAGTGGTATTAGCAGGCTTATTGTGTGTTTACCTGATACCAGAGGTGAGTGAGTGATATTAGCAGGTTCATTGTGTGTTTACCTCCTGCCAGAAGTGAGTGAGTGGTATTAGCAGGCTTATTGTGTGTTTACCTGCTGCCAGAGGTGAGTGAGTGATATTAGCAGGCTTATTGTGTGTTTACCTGCTGCCAGAGGTGAGTGAGTGATATTAGCAGGCTTATTGTGTGTTTGCCTGCTGCCATAGGTGAGTGAGTGGTATTAGCAGGCTCAGTGTGTAATTACCTTCTACCAGAGGTGAGTGAGTAGTATTAGCAGGCTCATTTTGTGTTTACCTGCTACCAGAGGTGAGTGAGTGGTATTAGCAGACTCAGTGTGTATTTACCTGCTACCAGAGGTGAGTGAGTAGTATTAGCAGGCTCATTTTGTGTTTACCTGCTACCAGAGGTGAGTGAGTGGTATTAGCAGGCTTATTGTGTGTTTACCTGCCGCCAGAAGTGAGTGAGTGGTATTAGCAGGCTCATTTTGTGTTTGCCTGCTGCCAGAAGTGAGTGAGTGGTATTAGCAGGCTCAGTGTGTAATTACCTTCTACCAGAGGTGAGTGAGTGGTATTAGCAGGCTCATTTTGTGTTTACCTGCTACCAGAGGTGAGTGAGTGGTATTAGCAGGCTCAGTGTGTATTTACCTGCTACCAGAGGTGAGTGAGTGATATTAGCAGGCTCAGTGTGTATTTACCTGCTACCAGAGGTGAGTGAGTGGTATTAGCAGGCTCAGTGTGTATTTACCTGCTACCAGAGGTGAGTGAGTGATATTAGCAGGCTCATTTTGTGTTTACCTGCTACCAGAGGTGAGTGAGTGGTATTAGCAGGCTCAGTGTGTATTTACCTGCTACCAGAATTGAGTGAGTGGTATTAGCAGGCTCATTTTGTGTTTGCCTGCTGCCAGAAGTGAGTGAGTGGTATTAGCAGGCTCAGTGTGTATTTACCTGCTACCAGAGGTGAGTGAGTGATATTAGCAGGCTCATTTTGTGTTTACCTGCTACCAGAGGTGAGTGAGTGGTATTAGCAGGCTTATTGTGTGTTTGCCTGCTTCCGACGTTGAATTCATACAAAGAGTTTTATAATAGTCTTAAAGCAGAAGGGAGCTTAGAGTTAAGTAGTATCGACTTAATACAACTACACGAGATAAAAAAAACCACTTGAACACGCGAATCAAACTCATAACCTTTTACTTAACGTTCAATTGTTTTTGCTCCTAATTTACCAGAAATAACCTTCTTCTAAGTTTCATAATTCAATAGTTACTTAACACTAAGTAGGCTTTTGTCTCTCCTGGGTTTTATTCAAACATAAGTTATTGTAATTTTGACAAGTATGAATCAAATTATCAATCATATGTTTAATTTCTCTTGACTCCTCGAAGAGAGAAATTATTGTGACAGTAAAAATTCGAACTCAAGATTTTGATAAAAGTCGACGTTTCTTGACCTCATGACCTCTTTTCGTATTGCCGTCTGTCTGTCCGCCTGTATCTCAAATTATAGCCGAAACTATTTTACCGATCGGGCTAAGACTTGGTATCTAGGATTTTCATTAAGTTCCCCCAAGGTTTTTTTAAAAATTAGATATCCAACCCTAAATTTAAGGTTAGTTTACTGAAGGGCAAAAATAGAAGAAAAAAAGATTTTCTCAAAATTTGTTATACCATTTTTGATTAAAGTTTGTGTCTAGACATTGTTTAACATTACAAATAAATGGCAATTTTTATTTTTCTACGAAAACAAATTTAATACATTAGCAGAAATTTCCAATTTTGATCCTATCTCCATAACTATTTGAGATATGAACTAATTTATTATTGTAAAGATGTAGTACTATTAAATATAACATTATTTTATTTGAAATTAATTTTAATAAAATCAATAGTTTTTGAGCTATAAGCTAATATGTATAGTTTTTATTCAAGTCTGAAAACGAAATGATTCATTATTATGGTCTTTGGTGGACACAGAGTTCCTCTTTTCTTAATGGTTTTGTGACGATGTGTGCTCTTTGAGTTATTCTCTTTGGTGGAATGTGATGCTCTTTTTACAAATTCTACTAGTTTATACAGTGCACCGTATCGTTTATTTTATTAATGTGAATCTACTACACTAAATTCTAATATAACATCTTATTTTAAATGAAGGTGTTCATTTTGCGAGTTTCTAAATTTAATAAACATGTAACATATTTATTCCTGCAATAGCATATTCGCCTTGTCGAGGTCACTTCGAATATTTGGGGCACCAAATTCAAGATCCATGGGTTGGCAACGTCTGTTCCCGCAAATTTGGGACAGGTGACCTACAAAACCTCTCTACTACACCTGCAACCCAGGTAAGTCACGTGGTTTTAATAACCCACATCGGTGGCCGCGTGCTCTAAGGCATCACTTTCACAATATACTTGACTACCGATGACGGGGAGATCTGGGTTCGATCCTAGTCGGGTGAGCTGAGGGTGTTTTTTTCCTCTAAATGGTTTTTCAAATGCGGGTACACTTCCTCTAAAATTCAAACTCCCTAATTCCGAACATATTATATCAATTAGTACTTGGGCGTAAAACCCAAACGGGCAGTATTACACGAGGCTAAATAAAATTAAAATCATAACGTAAATAAAATTAGTGTAGTTCTAGAATTTGAATGTTCACTATTTAAATTGTAATTGTATTTAAATAACAATTACTCCACCTGCAGCGATAGTCGAATGATCTACGACTCTTAAGGTGCTAGTGACGGGAAGGTTGTGGTTTGAATCCTGGACCTAGATGGTTTCACACTCTTACGCAAATGAGGATACATTAACTCCATAGTTTACCTTCCTCATCCCAAACACATTAGTGCAGCTAATATATATATATATATATATATAGAGTGACTTTATCTTCAAAAAGTGTAGTATGAAGTTTGCTTTTATATAGCTAGTGAATATTTACTTTTCAGTTAAAGTGTTCATTTTAAAGGTACTAATCTTCTAATAGTTTCGGCCCCACCCTGTATATATGAAAGTACATCCAGGAGATTTTTTAACTGTAATATGATTTCTTTCTATTGTGTTCGATCTAATTATATAGATGTTATTGGCTACTCATTGTATACAATGAATATGTAAGAACATGATAATAAACTAAAATATTATGATGATCTTTTCCACTTTTTTCTATCGCTGTGCAACTAAAAAAAACACTATTTTTTACAGGTGAAATAAACTGGTGTTTTTATATTACATTCTGATGGGCTGACTGTGTTAGTTTAAAAAATACCCCCCTCCCCCGCCCCCCAGACGGGGATTCGAACCTTGGTCATCCGAATATACACGCCGTGCTTTGTAAAATCAGACTCAAATCTCTGGCTGAATATTAATACATTTTCTGAATCTATTTTTCAATAAGTAATGTCCTTGATTTGGTCAACTCGTAGAACAAATCATCAGTGATCGTATATACTTTAAATACGTGTGTCCTTGTCTCTCAGACAGATGACCTTGGTGATGACAGAACTGAGGGACGACTTCCCGTTGGGTCCGGACCCCAACTTCAACCCGAACCTCTTCTCCGAGGACGAGGAAGAGATCTTCCAGGGTGACGACCGCTGCCGACCCCCGGCTGACATCGCCCCTCCCATCGCACCAATGACCCCTCGCGCCCACCACACCACTGTCGGAACGGCAGGGAGGTTCGCCCCCCAGAACCGACACCCGAACATAAGACCCATACCCAAAACCCCTTGCCAACATCCCGAGGTCCACGAAGGATCCCCCAGCCTCAACGCAAACCTAACACCCGTGTTGGCCAAAGCAGAGTCATACGACGACGAGTTCCCCTACGTCGACCTGACTGACATCGCCAATTTCTGTGAATCTCTCCGGACTAACGCTTCTTCTTCCGCGACATCTCCCGTACTGAAGAGCTACGTTGACGGATACTGCACCTGTCCTCAAATGTTATCCGCAACTAACGCCACGAGTTTCAATGCAAACGGCTCTTTCAGTGGCGTCGGGACGGTGACGCAGTATACGAGGGCTAACGTAGTGGTTTCCACGAGCGGCGGCAGTTGCACTGCGCAGACGCGGCACGCCATATCCCCTCTCGTGTGTGAAGGGGCCGTCCCCACCCTCCAGTCCCCGAAGAACTCCGTCGCCCCGAGTGAGGTCTACGTCGAGCGAGGTACGCCCTCTCAGACACTGATGACGGCTTCTACCGCCTGCGGAGATTTTTCCAACAACGTCCAGCGGGTGAAGACCGCCCTGGCCGAACAGAATCAGAACGCGGTGAAGCTGAACCTGAGCCTGAATCTAGGCACGATCGAGCAAACCGGTGGCCTCGAGTTGAGGCCGGTCGTCATGAAACGAGTGGACATTGAAGGCAACAACAGGAACCACCAGCTCGCGAACTGTTGTCCCAATCAGCGGGAACAGACGATGAACGAGGACAACGCCGTCTTCTCATTGTGTAACTC
>CABFVZ010004385.1:18713-50378 GCA_902151445.1 Timema monikensis
ATTGTGTAACTCCCCATCGCCAATGAAGGGGTGTACCACGAACATGAACGCCGTCAACAAACGGAAAGAGAAACAGGGAAAGTGTAGCCCCAGTGGGAATCAAGTAGGTATCGCCCCAAGACCCGCGAACAAACCCGAGGACATCTTGTACATAGACGAGGATGTCGTCGGTGACCTCCCGACGCCCGGGACTGTCAGAAGGACACCCACGACGATGTCTATCGCCCCTCGTCCACCGCCTTGCCACGCCGACTCGATGGTCCGGAGTTGCAGTGTGGGTTACCTAGACCTGGTCGATGCTCAGCTGGTCCCTTGCGAGGTGGCCCTGATGATGCTAAGGAAAGAGACGCCTAAACGACTGGTACTGGTGAACCGCAAGAAGCAGAAGAAGCAGAGGAGCAAAGCTCATCTCAACCACGAAAACACGGGGGATAGGGGCACTTGCTCTAAACCTCCAAAGTTGAAACACTGCGGTAAAAGTCGCAGTCTCGATTCTAGCGACATTTTCCCGGCTTCGATCAGCGCTAACGTATGCCAACTTCCGTCAACCTCAGAGAAACCCAGTCACGAAAACACAACGGAACCAACGCCGGTGTCGATCCCCCAAAACTGCTCTCCGTCTGAAAAATCGATACGTCCTAAAGTAACTCCCCCGACCGTCACTAAATCCACCCATCAACACAAGCAACATTCGAGTAAGCCCACCCAGAAGCAGCAGGTCCAAGATATCGTCTGCAACTACTCCAACAACGACTCTTCGGAGACGGATTGTGAGAGTTCTCTCGAAACTAACAGTAGCAGGATCCCATTGTGCCTCAAGGACCCGTCGTCAGTAGTCCACTCTTCGTCGTCAGCGGCGGCGACAGGCAAAATCGGGAGAGAGGAAGCCAACCCTCACCTCAACAACAACGCCTTCAAGAGTTCCTCGGGTATGATGAACGGGTTTTCAGCCCTGGATTGCCTGACGTCGTCATCGCGCAAGAAGGATCTTGAAGACACAAGGTCTCTGCCCTCTCCTTCCCCTTGCGCCTCGCCACGGCTGCCCAGGAGCAGCCCCTCCAGCCCAGCACCGTCCAAAAAGTCGGGAAAGAGGAACCAATCAACGTCGCCCATAAGGTTCGAGCAACATTTTTGCTAAACAATCTTTATTTTATGTTATACATATTTTGAATAAAATATAACCCTCATTGGTGGGAAAGTAGACCGGATGTTAGACTCGTCTGGGCTGGCTTGCCGGTGAGTGGAAGGCTTCAAATCCCAGCTAGGTGTACTAAACATATTTGTTTCCTCAATGGTTTCCTGCTTTTCTTTCACACAAATGTGTGTACTGTTCCTTTAGCCGACCCCGTGGTGCAGTGCTCAGTGCACCTGGCCACGAGCTTAGAGATCTCTGGCTCAATTCACGGCTAGTACTTTGGGTCTTGTTCCCGAAAGGGGAACCACCTCAACGGTCATCAGGGTTTAGTTGAGTAGGCTTAAGTTAGCTTTAAGAGTTTCCATTTGTTCAACACCCTCATTCTCGCCATCACCATCACCCTCACCCTCATACTATCTCCCTCGTACTCACTATCACCTTCATACTCACTACCACCCTCATACTCACTATCACCCTCATACTCACTATCACCCTCATACTCACTATCACCATCATACTCACTATCACCCTCATACTCACTATCACCCTCATACTCACTATCACCTTCATACTCACTATCACCTTCATACTCACTATCACCTTCATACTCACTATCACCTTCATACTCACTATCACCATCATACTCCCCATCACCCTCATACTCCCCATCACCCTCATACTCACTATCACCTTCATACTCACTATCACCCTAATACTCACTATCACCTTCATACTCACTACCACCCTAATACTCACTACCACCCTCATACTCACTATCACCCTCATACTCACTATCTCCATCATACTCCACATCACCCTCATACTCACTATCACCATCATACTCCCCATCACCCTCATACTCACTATCACCTTCATACTCACTACCACCCTAATACTCACTACCACCCTCATACTCACTATCACCCTCATACTCACTATCACCATCATACTCGCCATCACCCTCATACTCACTATCTCCATCATACTCCCCATCACCCTCATACTCACTATCACCTTCATACTCACTATCACGCTCATACTCACTATCACCATCATACTCCCCATCACCCTCAAACTCACTATCACCTTCATACTCACTATCACCTTCATACTCACTATCACCTTCATACTCACTATCACCTTCATACTCACTATCACCATCATACTCCCCATCACCCTCATACTCACTATCACCTTCATACTCACCATCACCCTAATACTCAATATCACCCTCATACTCACTATCACCTTCATACTCACTATCACCTTCATACTCACTATCACCTTCATACTCACTATCACCTTCATACTCACTATCACCTTCATACTCACCATCACCCTAATACTCAATATCACCTTCATACTCACCATCACCCTAATATTCAATATCACCTTCATACTCATTATCACCTTCATACTCACCATCACCTTCATACTCACTACCACCCTCATACTCACTATCACCTTCATACTCACTATCACCATCATACTCCCCATCACCCTCATACTCACTATCACCTTCATACTCGCCATCACCCTAATACTCAATATCACCCTCATACTCACTACCACCCTCATACTCACTATCACCATCATACTCACCATCACTTCATCTCATCAGGACATGTAAAGGATGTACTATTAGTACATTAGAACGTCCCCTGGACAACGGTACATTAGTACTGGATAATCTTTACTCAGTAATATTATTATACTGCTCCTCTGTTAGATTCCACCTTCCTTATTCCTATTCCATTAGTGTGACATTGTGCGGATATCCCGGATAGTTGGAAAGACCGGATGCAAAAATAAATATATACCAATGTGTGTAATGTTTGTCGGCACAGGAAACACTTGCTCAATTCACCCTTGTTGAACCGACGGCAGCGCAAGAACAAGACCACAGAAAGTTCGGATGATGAGGTGGTCTATTCAGGGGACGAGGTCTTCAATGGCAAGAACTACAAGGACCTCGAGAGTTTTCAAAAGGCTCAACTTCGGCAGAAGGTAAAATGTGTCAGGATCTAGCGCCATCATCATCATCATCATCAACAACAACTGTTTCCAGCCTGTGGCCGGGTCACTTTAGTTAAAATGTCTCCATCTTCCTCTATCCTTCCACCATTTAATCTTCCTTTAACTGCTTCCATTCTTCTCCTCTCACTTGCAAATTTTCAGTTATCTATTTTTCTCATCTCTTTCTTGGCCTCCCTTGTGGTTCTTATCATATATACTTTATTTCCAACATTTTCTTTAGCATCCTCTCTTTCTCCATCATCATTACGTGTCCATACCATCTCAGTCTTGCTTCCTCTACTATCTGTACTCCTACTCTTTCCCCGATAACTTCAATCCTAATCTTGTTTCTTTTCGTAACAGCTAACATCTGGTGGTAAAGGTGTTCCAAGCACTCAATGGCAATATAGGTGATTTTTAATTATTTAAAGTTAATAAGTGTGATTTGTATATATCTGTTCTCAAAGTGCAATTTTTTTTAGCACATGCTATCTTAAAAAAATATCTACAAAACATAAGATCCACTGAAGCAGTTTGTATATAAGTTAAGTTTTATCTCGACGGTTCTTGAATATATTTTGTCACAAACATATTGAAAATGAAAAGAAAACGTTCTTATCAAATTGTAGGATGCCCTTGACAAATATTTAAGGACTGTTCAAATTATGATATATAGAAAATCTAATTAAACTTGTCTACTAAAGCAACATTTTATTTTATTCTTTAAATTGAAAAAAAAAAAAAAAGTACCCACACAGGAACCAAACCAACCAAATTGTATGCCAATGGTCTAACCACTGATCTATCTAGGATTCGTCCCGTGCCCAGGGTAATTCTTTACTCATATTTTAAGGCAGAATCTGTGATGGATGTGTGAAAATTGTCAGCTACCTATGAGTGATCAATTAAGATAACAATCTATCGGATAACGCAGCCACCATGACCCTGGACACGGGACGGTTCCTTGGTAGCTCAGTGGTTAGAGCGTTGGTGTACTAACCCAAAGGTCCTGGGTTTGATTTCTGTGCCCAGTTGTCATTTTACAATTAAAAGAATATGATATTTAGACCCAGCTATCACTGTAACTAACACATATAATAAATAGCATGGCTATTTAGTCCATAATAATAATTTTTTTGTCGAGTCCATCAAAAGAATTTGTCATAATAATTTCAAAAAATGCTGGCATTAACTCGCCTCACCTTCCATCCTGAATAGTTGGTAATATAATTTGGACTGTTGTTATTTCCACAGTTGAAACGTGGCAAGTGTAAGGGTGACGGTCCAGAAGGAAGCCCCACACCCGTTCCTGCCAACCCCCGCAGAAGGGAGTTTGTGATGCATAACAAAGCACCCATGTGGAATGAGAACAGTCAGGTATACCAACTTGATTTCGGCGGGAGAGTGACACAGGAATCGGCCAAGAACTTTCAGATCGAGTTCCGAGGGAAACAGGTAGGGTTATAGAGTACTGTGTCTGTGCAGGACCTCATGTCCTTTCATCGGGATAACAGGGTATTACGATCCATTTTCTGTTCCAGGTGATGCAGTTTGGTCGGATCGATGGTAATGCCTACACACTAGACTTCCAATACCCATTTTCCGCTTTGCAAGCGTTTGCAGTCGCTCTAGCGAATGTAACACAGCGACTGAAGTGAGCACTTTTATCTACATATCATTAATTCTTCATCATTTTTCTCAATGAACACTGATCGAATACAGACAGGTAAGATGTTGGCTGCCCTTTATAGACAGTTGAGAAGTTTTAGATTATTGTTTGTGCCATATCATGCTTAATATTGTACAGTTGAACATGAAGATAAACTTTGTAACAGTTAATTATTATTTTGTAGTCATGTTATTACGTACATTATAGAGTAAATACATTTCACAGTAAGGTAATAAAATACTTTAGGCCTATACAAAAAATAATAATAGGCTTCAGTCTTTCATTAATCAAATTTGGAAGACCATAATGTGTTACCTTTATCTTTAGATGGTTATTAATTACTTAACTACAAATACAGAACATTTATATTATTTCTCATATTTATAAAACATCCATTGTCTGATTAAATTTCATATTGTATCTGTATATATTTAATCTATTTTCACAGGCTGTGAATTGAATAATGAAGATAGTTTGAATTAGTTATGAATAAATCAATACAGAAATTGGACATGAATGACAGAAGAAAATATCAAATTGTCTCTTTGTGCTGATTTAAAGTCTTCAGTGTGACCTCGAAAAATTATATACTGAGAGTATTATATGAACCAACAATTTAGACCAATATACAGTTTAAATCTCAAAATTAAATTTTGACTATAGTTTATGAATATTTTCTTATAAATTGCACCAATATATCTACTGCTTCAACTAATGAATTAAAACAAAACAATCGCTAATAAAGAAATGAACTATAAAGATATACCAAACTAAACCAATTAAAAATATTTTTTTTTTCTTATTAAATAATAATAATAATCATTATTTGTCAAAATGAGCTTTTCTACCAACATAACATTTGTTTAAACTGGTTTATTTTTAATGTTTAAAAAATAGATATTGGTATAATATTTTATATGTGGGATAAAGAACACTATGGACATACCAAGAAATTAAAAGTTATTAAAAATATGTGTTTAATGTTGAGTTACATTGTGTTTATTTTAGAAATTCATTATTTAGTATGAAAATGATAAAAGCCTAAAAAATTTATTTGCACTCATTGGCTAATATAGATGGACAATATTATACAAAGTTGAAATAACGTAACCTAAGTAGCTCAAACAAATATTTTGTTTCCTGTGTGCGTGCGTGCGTGTGTGTGTGTATGTGCTAGCTTGGTATGCATTCATCCATTTTAATTAAACTATGCCCATGAGCACAAATAAATATTGTGTGCATGCTCACCTCTTTTGATATTGTAATTTAAAAAAAAAATCCCTCTTCTTATTATGTGTATATCAAAATTACACTTATCTATAATTTAAATATTTAATCAAAATAGAAGTCAGTTAATTCAGTTAGCACTAATTATATTAATTCGGTTATCACTAATTATATTAATTAGTTATGACTTTGTAAACATATACAAATTTTCAAAATTCACAAAAACTTTCATATGAAATTTTAAAAAAATGCCTGTTATTTTATTGAAAATATTAATAAACTGGAATTTAATTATTTCATTAATATTTTTTGAAGTATGATATGGTAGCTGTTAGATATTTTAATGAAAATTTGGAAATCAAATAGTTTAAATATTAGCTGTATTTGCACAAACTTATATTAAATAAACACCAGCATCATGTATATAAAAAAAAGTTCATTGTAGGCCTACTTAAGTATGTAAACAAGTGACTTAATTATTACAAATAAATAAGACAAAATGAACCAAGTATTTCAGAAATAAGTTTTCATGCAAATTTTTAATATTTTTTGCGTTCATAAAGATAACCACGGCAGAAAGAATCTAATCTACAAATTCAATGTACAGTCGAGTAATAGTAGTTTTTGTTTGGAATATTTAAATGTTGATTATATTTGAGATAAATTTTGAAGATACATTAACAAAGTGTATAGGACTAGTACAAATGACCATAAGAGGAATTTTGAAAAGAATAAAATTGATTACCAAGCATAAATAATTAACGTTTACTGATTAGAATTATGTACTATTTATTATTTTGGGAGATCAATGATACTAGTTAATGAATTATAAATTTTATTTATTTAAAAGAACACATCTTTGGCATTGATCATATCATATTCATTTGGAAAGAAAATATAAGTATAATTGACTTTTAAGTTGTAATAATAACTTAATTTTTATCATATATATATATATATATATATATATATATATAATTACTAACAATTGTGTAATAAAACAATTCCAAGTAATTTTAATGCATTAAATCATGTATATAATATTTTTTCAATCATAAAACAACTAATAAAAAATGTTCTAACTTTAATTTGGCTTTGAGAATATTTCATATATTTATATAAAAATGGCCTTAACACAATCCTGATGCAAATGTATCCATTTTGAACAAAATCATTTGAGCCATTAAAAAAAATTCAAATACTAGAAAAATATTCTTAATTTTTAAAGATAAAATTAAAATCTTAAAAGGTTGATCAAAAGCCATTAAAACATTTCAGCTGTGGTCTCAGGTATAGACAAACTGGCGCAGAGAATTGTAAAACCCAATTTTTGTTTTAATTTCAAGGGCACATAAAAAAGTAAATAAATATCCATCAAAATATCAAGGTTAAACATTTTGACAATTAAATACCGGTACTATCTTCATATGAGGAAAGAACCCACCTATTTACAACATGTTTATCAAAGAAACTCACATGAAAGTTAAAAAATAAAAACCTAACCTCCCCTTCCCCCACCCCCTATACAATCTTTCTATGCACGCCACTGCTTTTCTTCAAGTGAGAACAACTGACAAATTTTAAAAATTTATACTACTGCATTGACGGATGTTGTTATCGGACAAGAAAAACAATATTATTAACATACAAAATAATGAATTTATGAAATAAGCTTTTTTTTTTTTAATAAAGGGCACACTCTAATTATTCATCATAAAATTTAATAGTGGTAATTCCATTCCCAATTGTACCCCTCACTTTAATAATCTCTCATTATAATATCCTGCTTTACATTTATCGCTCAATACAATATGAAAGTTGTGTCAAAATAAATTGTACAACTCAATTGAAATGTGAAGATTTTATTATTTGACGTGTTAAAAAAATAGTATCGTAATCATTATTTCTAAAATAAATTAGTAATAAAACCCTTAGATTGTACGAGCCATATAGATATACACAAATTTGTTATTTGGTCAATAGCAAAATTCTTAAAATTTATAACTTGCTATGCTTCTTTCTGTTCTTATGTTGCAATTTTAATGTAAGCAATCATACCGTCCAATTTAAAACATTTCGAGTGCACACACATAAAACGTTTTGATAAATTATTTTCAAATCTGTATGAATACAAATGCATAATTATAAGGTTAGTTCTTCCTGAAGTTTTGTTTTCGGTCATTTAGCTAGTTAATGGTTGTGCTATTCATAGTTGATATATATGCATCCTTTAACAACAACAACAACAACAAACTTTGCTATTCATATGGTGTTGTTATATCTTGTAATTAATTATACTAATCACTTTTAAAAGATTATAAAAATAAAATCAACTATAGGAAATAAGTTAACATTAACATTGACCAAAGAAACTAATCATTATTATATTATTATTAATGTGGACAGAGTTTATTTAAGCTTTGAAGAAAGTGTTAATGCAATAATGATGAAATTAAGCAGAATCAATCCATTAAAACTAATGAATCTAATTAATTTTTGTAGAAAAGTAAAACAGTTTCTAAAGAACCATTTTCAAATACTTTGGTTAAAAACATTTTTTGGGCGTTTTTATAACTTTTCCCTGAAAATTCTTAAATACTTTCCCTCTTGTACAAAAAAAAAACTAATCAAATATAGCAATAGATGTACAAGAAATGTAGCAATCACATTTTTAAAAAAAGGTGAAAACATAAGGTGTTAAATAATGTACTTTATGTACGTGTTTATTACCTACATTATTGTACCAATGTACACTGTAAAAATATAAGAAGCCAGTCCCACTAGTAAAACTTTTGACTTTAGCATAAACCCAGCCATAAATATTTTCAAAAAATATAAGTAATATAGAATACAGCCTGCAGTAAAATTAGAAACTATTTTTTAAACAAAGCACTGGCAAATGCTTAGCGTTGTTCTAATGAAATGAAATAAGTCATGAAAAAAAAAAATAAGACAAATGTAGCTGTCTAGTTAAACTTCAACCAAATATTTACAATAATCTTTTAAAAATATGGTCACAATATTTATAGAAGTTTTGAACGAAAATGATTGTTTGTTCAAGTTTGCATGCAAGTTTTGAAATGTTGTATCATGTCGGATCTATTTCTAAGCCGAGCGTTTTTCCGTGTTTATGAAATTTGCAATGTTTTTGTATTATCGTTTTATAGTTTGTAATATGTGTTATACTTTTATATATTTACTATTATGATAATTATGCTACCAAAGATTGCTATGTTTACAACTATTTTATAATGTGTGATGTATAAACTAGAATTGGGTTGAATCCACAATATTACAAATCCGAATCCCCAATTTACCTTCGAATATTGAATTCAAATTCTTTCTTAAAATCCATTCATTTTAACATTCATACATTCAGTTTAGTGTTAAATTACTGGTCTGGGCTCTGGTTATTAAGTTTATCATATATTATAATTGGTTCTGAACCACTGATAGCCAGTATTAGAGCTCTAAAACAAATTTCACTTGAATTTTTTTTTTCAAGGATTTGAGTTTCAAATAGAAATTTTATCGAATCCTCGAATATCCTTAAGGATTCAAAGAGTTCAATAAATTTGAGGGCCCATCCCTAGTATGAATTATAAACAACATGGCTCCATAATATAAATGTTGTTAATTCTACCTTAGTTTTGAAATATTTTTAAGTTTATTTTGCTTTATTGATTAAATAAAAAAAAAGTTCTAAAGCCTCAACACAGCCCTGTTGCTGGATACTCCACAGAGTACAAACACGAGAGCCTAACACTTACGCTAACAAATTAGTATAACTAAATTTTTAACATTTCTGAATCAGTCACAAATAACTTTTATCCAACATATAATTCCAAAATTAGATTTTGCATTAATCGTTTTCTCTTTTGTATGTACATTCTACAAACACTTGAGTTCTATTTCATTCTTCACAGCAATCATTCGTCTGTTTGATTCTTTTTTCTCACAGCTTTTTTCACCTGTTCATTAACCACTGCGGATCCACAAACACATATTTCATTCACTCATCTACAGCCTCTTTTAGCCTGTTCCAAACACTTTATGTGTCATTACCATTTGTTTTGACATTCCATTCATGTTCGTGTGAAGTAAATTTTTCAGCCTTCATTTTCTTCTGTCTTTTCACTATTCTTCCTCCTTTAATTTCTTCCATTCTTCTCCTCTCACTTGTACACTTTCTACTATCTGCTCCTTCGATCTCTTTCTTGTAATCTTTTTCCTATACACAGTACTTCATTTCCATTTGCCATCCTCTCTTTTTCTATCCTCATTACATGCCCATACCATCTCAATCTTGCTTCCTCTACTATTTCATGTACTCCAACATCCTCATTACATGCCCATACCATCTCAGTCTTTCTTCCTCTACTATCTCATGTACTCCAACATTCTCATTACATGTCCATACCATCTCAGTCTTGCTTCCTCTACTATCTCATGTACTCCAAACATCCTCATTACATGACCATACCATCTCAGTCTTGTTTCCTCTAATATCTCATGTACTCCCTACACCCCCAATCTTTCCCGAATAACTTCTTTCCTAATCCTGATTATCCTTATTAAAAAGGTTTGAAGATTTTGAGAGCCTAGCTCTGTAGTTATCACATTACTACGTTACACATGTGTCAGATGGTAGTTATCTGGTGGATAAACTTATCTGTGGTTGGTAAAACTGGATTTATGAGACTGGAATCCATTTAGTGTGGTCAAGTGGTGGATTCGTCTCTGGTCGTCTGTTAAATCACTTGTCCCAATTAAGGGATTCTCAGCTATTCATGTCTAAATTAGGGATTATGGATGGTCTTTATATATTTTATATGTGCTAACCCATTTTCATTGGGATTAATTTATGAATTACGCTTTAATTTCTTATCTCTTTATATATGTATTGATTTAAGAAATATTAATAATTAGTTTTACAACCCAATGCAATTTTTGCTTCTATATTCAGAAATAGTTGGAAAAGAAATTTCGGCCAGTTAAATGAAAAGACAAAGAAAAAAGAAGAGAAAAACATATCGAAAGGATCAATATAGTAGGCAATACTTGAGCTACTAAATTTATTCTTAGAGTTACTTTCTGTGTCTACAAATGAATTATTTGTGTTTGAATGAAAATTGTCTTAACTCACCAAGAAATCTCGTAGAGGGAATTTAAAAATTGATTACATTCTAGTTTATGAATATTAACGTCCTGTTTCTTTGTGAAAAGGATTTTAATTGTCTTACATACAAACTACATCAAACATAAGTCAAAATTGTACATATTTTCAGAAAATATCTATGCAAATAAATAAATTACTAGTTATAAAGTTTAAAAAAAGAACCTATATTTTAACTAACAGCCAACAATATTAACAGATAATTTTATACTTATAATAATTTTAATAAAAATCCTCTTTTAGGTTGATATCTACAAATCAATGAAACATTAATTAGAGATGGCCAATTCCACTAATTACAAATGTAAAAGTACACTAATTTTTTCTATTGTAAACATGTTAAGATTGTGATACTGTAAACGTCATTGTTATCGAATGATGCAAGTGTCACCCAGCATATAAGTGGAATGTAGTTATTTATATGTCGATTGATTGTTAACGAACATGTATTATCATGCTCTTATATTATACATATAAACACATGTGTTTTTGTGAGTGCAGCTACATGGCACTAAATATATATATATTAGATATTTGCATTTATGTGGTTTTTACTGTACCTACCCTAGTGATGGAAAAATAACACGCATTTAATCAAATCTAGATTGAATTTCATTTAAATAAATTTTAAATCACTGACCAGCTCTTCCTACTAATATATATATTGTTTAGGATTTATTTCTTTATATTTTATTATTTATTATACATTTCATTATTGTTTACTTAATTAAATATTTCTTATATTCATTCATTATTAATTTATATAATTATCACAGTTTTCACAATTGCTCATCGTGTTTTTACGCGCGTTTCCCTTTTAGTTCGCAAAGTGTTTTCCTCAAAGGTGGACGCGCGTTACCACCGCGTCTCAACCTCGCAGTTTCTTCCCATGGTTTGCACACTTAAATGAAATAACCTCATTCTCATCATAACTTCTAATTGTGCGTCTGATCAGCATCCCCCACAACCCCAGGTAGGCCTACTTGGGTTACTGCTCCACCAGATCTTCAGCAGCAGGTAGGATCTACTTATGTATACGATAGCTACTTACACACACATTAAAATAATTAACTCTCTCTCAATCAAATTAAAACCATATATTGTTACAGTAATAGGAAACAGCGTCTTCTAAGTTTCCTCCTAACTTTCTAGATCATCTATTAGCTGTGCTTATAACGACCAATTTTTTTTTTATCAAATCAAATGGAAATGACATAATTAGAACATCAGAAATGTTGCCATGTTGTCTTAAAAGCTTTCGGGATGACTTAGTTTTCGTCAAAGATTTTGTATCCTACACAATTTTTATTTTTTAATTTGTACTAGATATTTGCAATTATTTCCTCTTAATAGGTTAGTGTTAATAAAGGCACATTTGGGTGTACAGAGAGTGGAATAAACCCCCATAAGTGCACCCAGCAGGTATTTGAAACCCAACCTTATCGTCACCGTCAAACCATACTAGACAAGCTCAACTTTTGATTAAAACATGGCATTGTAAGTACAGTGTACTCTACACTATAACACAAGAAATATATATTAATTTTTTTTTTTGCTTTTGATACTTTAAAATTGATTTGTTTTCATTCTTATGGTATCAATGATTACTCCAAAACATCAAAGATATTTAGTTTTAAGCAAACACATAATTTCAGATGATATTCTGATGGAGTGATGGTGAAGAAATAGAAAAATGACACCGCGGCAGGGATTAAAACCCTCGTCATCAAACTTTACGCACCAACCGCTCTAACAACTTGTACCGAGTTTCCTCGGCTCTTTTATTTGTGCACAGTGCTGCTAGTTTGTTTGTCCCTGCGTGGACGACTGCACGTGGTCGCATCTCATTTCGAGGTTCAGGTCTAGAGCTTGTTGAGCCTCTCTCTGTTCTGGGCTTGTCGATAGCACGTTGGAGACATTGCTATGTTATCGTGCGTGAGCACGGAGATGAGGTTTCTTGACGTACAGTTGTGTATCTGAATCGACCAAGGGGTCGAATTAGAATTCTGAATAAAGACTTGAGTGCCTTAGTTGTACAACCCCTTCATAACGACTCATTGTGCCGTGCCCAAGTCTGGTTCGTGAACCCCTACTATCAGCACTGGTGTAAACGGGGTCTGACACGAGTTGTCTCCCTTTACATCAGAAGGGTCCATGAGAGGTGTGTGCATAGAATGTATTATCTGGAATCTCCTCCATGTGTGTTTATATAGTTGGTCCATTAATGTATTGATGTGCAATTCCTATCTTCTTAGCTGACAATATTACATTGGATTCTTTCTTGGAATCCTTCAATAGAATCCAATATTATTTATTCCATTTAGGATGGGACCAGGATCACCAACAGATCGTAAAGCTTAGAAAACCACCCAAGCTAAATATTAGTCAACTATTGCATATTTAAACCAAATAACTCTAGCTCTCGCAAAGGAATTTTTAATCGACCAAAGAAAGTTACATTCTTAAACAATTAAGTTTACACCACTGAAGAACAATTCCTGTTCAGTCTAATACTTCCTGACGAAGATGCCATGTGCTATCAAAATAATCAAGTGTTTTTGTACTTTTATTTGGGCTTCGTTTTCTACAATTCTAGGATATATTTTTAATTAAATAATAAATGTTATTAAAAACAGTTTAAAGCATCTTTATCTTTAGGCCAATAAATTATTTTAAAGTGCATTAATAACAACTTGACCTGCCTTGGTGGCGTAGTTGGCTAACACGCTTGTCGTGTTGAGCTCGACTGCTGAGGACGGGGAGATCGAGGTTTGAATCTCGGTTGGGTGAACTGTGGGTGGTTTTTCCTAAATGGTTTTCCACTCTCCCTCCACGCAAATGCAGGTTCATTTCCTCTAATTCAATCTTCCCAATTCCTAAATCAACTAACGTAATTAGTACTTAAAAGCGTATAACCCGAACGGGTAGTAAGATGCGATGCTAAATATTATTATTAATAATAATAATAACAACTTGACACTTCACTGAAATGATTACAGTAGACTCTCGACCATCCCAGGTTGCAGATTAGTTGGGATGGTAATTTTTAACTATTTAATAATATTTGAATCTAAGGCCTGCCCTACATTACACTTTAAAACTGACTGCCAATGTACAGGCCAGTAAAACTTAGTGCTAAATTTGTCATACACATATTAAGTGTAAACATCATTTTGCGTTTGAATGTACATATGTCATTAAACGGAAGTGGGGACATCTGCTTTAAACAAAAAATGACTTTTATTTGAACATATTTAATCGGTTTTTATTTTTGAGGCGAAGCAAATCACTGGGTTTTAGTTTTGTTTTAATTCAGGCCAAATTTTTTTCTCTGCTATGATTAATAATCAAGAATCTACTGTATCTTGAATACTCTCAGGAATCTCGCTGTTTAAAGATTTTCTAAAAATTCAGAGGATCTCATTGTACCAACAATTATTTACTTTGCTTATTGATTCTATTTCAGTGCTAAACGCAATGCTATAATTAACACAATTCTTCCAACATTTGAAGAGTTATTTAACATCTCAAACTCATATACAGTCTTTTTCACTTTCATGTATAACTTTGTCACCTTCACTCTTTCTGGCAGAGGGTGAGACTTGAAAAGGATCTCAAAGGACAAAATATGTTTCCAATATTAAGATTTTTTTAAATTGTTTTTAAATACAATGTTTACTTAGTAACAAAATATACAGCATCAAATAATTTCCCTTAATAACATATTTAAGCACACACACAAAACTATTTATACATTTGTATCCAAGTTGTTTTTTTTTTATTTAGTGAACTTAACACTTTTGTAACATTGTTTGATAAAACTTGAGTTCATGAACCAAAGATCTGGTATAATCTAGTTTTGTTCCCTTCAACTCAATTCTACGCGTCAAGTAAAAAGAGTTAAGTTGAAATGATATTTGGAAAAGGTGTGAAAAAGGTCACTTTTTCGACCAACTTGAGTAGTTATCGGATTTGATGTTTTTCCAAGATAGCTCAAAGTTGGCAAATATTTGAGAATTTTTTTTAGCAACATGTCTTAATACCTGTTCGGGTTTTATACACTTACGTTCTAATTACACCAATAGTTTTAGGGATTATGAAGGTTGAACTTAAAAGAAGTGTGCCTGTAATTGCATGGAAGGAGAGTGGAGAACCACTTGAGAAAAACTATCCTAAGCACACCCGACTGGGTGAACCCTGATCACCCTATCTTTGGCAGTCCAGTCTACTGTGATAGTAGCGCCCTAGACCCGATCTCGAACTTACTTTTTATATCTCTTATTATAATTTTTATTCATACTTTTACTAAAGATGGGGAATGCCAGGCCTCCACCGTGGTTCGGATTCCACGTTAAACTGTAGGTCCTTCATTTCATCTCACAATCACCCTACCATTACAACATTAGCGTAAGTGCGTATAACCCGAACGGGTAGTAAGATGCGGTGCTAGTAGTAGTAATAATAATAATAATAATACTAAAGATGAAATGTGTATAAACTGAACAGATAATAAGACGGGGTAAAGAAAAAAAACAAACTAGATGAACAAATTAATATTCTTTCAATCTAGAAACAAGTGGTTCTCAGCCTTTAACAATAATAATAAAATTTAGTAATTTAAACAAATTAATTAAATTATTATAAAATATATCTTCTGTTTGTGTTCTTTGTTAATAGAAGGATTAAATTCCTTTTCTTTTTGTATTGAAATATATATTTTAGACTGTAAATTCTTAAGTGTTAGAAACATTTAAATGTACAAAATAATAGTAAACTCAATTTATAAAAAGCTAAGTACAAGGCAACAATAGTGGAAAAGTGGATTATATCCCCACTATCCACTATACAGTAATAATATTTTATCTGAATATTTAGTACAATGTTTGTAATAAAACATTATCTGGTCCCATAACTTGATTTCTGATATTCCTATGTACAGTGAAACTTGCCTTAAACAGAATTGCAAGGGTAAATGATTTTCTTCTTCTTCTTAAGCCAGGTATCCATTTGGTGAAGGTGTATTTAAAAAATTCTAGACGATGTACTCCGGGACATTGAAAATTTTTCGTATAAGGGCTTATTTTGACTTCCGTTTCTGTGTTGGGCAGTTTTGGTTTAATACGGGAAATTAAACATGTTTTTTAGCTCTAAGTCATGAGACTGGAAACTATTTCAGTCTAAGACAAATTTCTGTTTAATAAAGGGTCCATTTAAGGCAGGTTTCACTGTATAATTAAAATTACTTTATACTGAAATAAAGAAAATCCCCTTTATCAATTAAAGAATGGGAGACTATAAAACTATCACACAAGTATAATAAATATTTAAGAAAACTAAGCAATATATACTTTTGGTTTTAAATTTTTGAAACATTTGGTATCACTCATATGTAGTACAGAAAATGCCAAGATGAAAACATAATTTAACATGATGAAAGTCCCCAAGGGTACAAAATAGGCTTTACATTCAAACAAAGATACTGGACTATTTATTCTTTTTTTTCCAAACTGGGTTTTCTTCTTTTGTTACTTATCTTAAATTTATCATTCATATTTTCCAAACTTTATATGTATTAAAATAGCAAGTAGTCACCTAAACGATAAATTGCAAAGGCAGCTTTCTTGTTTGTTCAAATAACAAGCTTTGCACACCCCAATACAAATGGAGATCAATATGTGAGGGTTGAAAAATATTACGTCGAGTCAAAAGATCTGCAGCAGTCACTTTTTTAAGGCTAGTACCAATACATAAAAAAACTTATACAATAGTATAATGTTATCAATATTGACTGCGAAATATAGAAGTTTATTTAAAGGTGCTCTAAATGCTATTTGTAAAAAAATCAAGGTATAGTAAAGCTCGGCAACAATTCAAACCATTGGTGACTTTGGTGTAAATTTACAACTCAACACCTATTTTTATAGAAACCTCAAATACTATATCACAACATGAACCCTATCATAATAATGAACTTATATTCACCCATTAAATTCTATATAGCCTATGCTTCTAACTCATGGAGACCCCCTCCCCTCCTCCCCCCTACCATAACACATGACATGAAAAGAAATGCAATCTTTGGATACAAAATCAGTTATCAGCAGAGATCACCTTTCTTTGAAATTACCCTGATTTAAGTATAGTGATTGGTGAATGAAAAAAGAAGGTTACACTGAAGTAATATTCAGGCATTTAAAATATTTTAAATTGGCTCCATTGGCTTCTTTGCACCACATATAACAGTGAACAAATAAAATAAGTTTTAAATAAGCAAACACCAGTAAAAGGGTTGGATATTATCTTAATTTGTTACAATGATACACAACAAGTTATGCAGATTGTGCAATTGTCACACAATAATAATAGTTAATGACGAATCAATAATTAACAGTAATTTAAACTTTTTAAATGTTTTCAAAATAATATATAGCACTTTTTAATTCAGAGTACTACTCTTAAAATATTACTGTTCATATAAAAAGAAACCTCTTTGCTGAAATTAGATATTTGAAAAATAGACTTTGACAAGAATTTTAAACTCTGGATATTAGTTAAAACAAAGGTATGGGGTTTGAACATCTGTAAAGACCAATTTCTCAAATATATAATATGGTATAATAATTTAAATAAAATGCATCTATTTGAAAGTTGATAATTATGAGGTATCTTTGTCCATTTTTATTACTGAGTTTCAATGTCCTGAAAATTACATTGAAATAGTTTGTTTTTAAAAGTGCCTTTGATGCCTGCATATATGGTAGGAGCCAATTAAATTAAGTATAACCTCATTTATAATTCACCCAACTATTACCGTTATTAAGAAACTGACCTATCCTGTGCATAAACACCCCTTTGGTTTAAACCAAACAAAGTTACTGATTGGCTGGAGTGTAGTACATCGAGTCCAGAAAGAACCGAGTGAAATCTCCGACAATTGACCGGTCCGGTATTTTCTGGGCCATCCCATACATTGCTAGCTGCAATCAATAATAATCAATACATTTATTAACGTTCAATAACAGGGTGTCTACTGAGTTGGAGAAACAAAAATTAGTGACTTTTTGAGCACAAAATTCCATCGGTAAACAAACGTTAACCTTGTCCTTGGTACCACAGTAAAAACAAATCAGGCAACTCACGGCTAGCGCATGGCATCATGGGTAGTGGGTGGGTGGCGCAACTTGACTTTTGTGACCTTTTTTGAAATTATTGACTTTTTCGTGACTTTCGTGACCCTGCATAAACACGAGGAGAGGAAAGGACCCGCACATATTTGTAGGAACAAAGTTCATTGGTTTAAAGTATAACAATGAATACACAACAAATTACAAAACAAAAAATCTTCGAGGCACGACAAAAGAGTGGAGAACTATGAACAAGCTATGGTTTGAGGTTTATCAATGTTTTTACATGGTGGTGACTGACTTTTCAAACATATATGTCATCAACAACTGTTTCCAGAATGTGGCCGGACCAGTTTAGTAAAATGCCTCTCTCTTCCTTCACAATTACATCATTAGTTCACCTTTAATTGATCTATTCTTCTCCTCTCACTTGAACACTTTCTGTTATCTGCTCATCCCATCTCTCTACTCTCTCATGTACTCCCTGTACCCCCACTCTTTCCCGGATAACTTTATTCCTAATTTTGTTTCTCCTCGTGACAGATAACAATGCTATTATTACATTTGTATCTCGTCAACTAAAATATCTCGGTGAAAAGAAAAATTACCAGTAAATGGTGATTGTTTACTTTGTGCCTCAACTAAAATAGGACACTATATAGTTTTAAAACAAACTACACATAAAGAAAGTTTGCAATGAAGAGCCCAACTTATTTCTACTCCCCCTTCTGCCCTCGAGTTTGACATTTTTCTGTCCACCCCAGAGCAAGGAAAACCACTATGGAAAAACACCCTCAGTACACCCGACCGAGATTCGGACCTCGATCTCCCCCTCACCAGCAGTCTAGTCTACTGCGAGAGTAGAGCTTTAGACCATAGGGACACCAAAGCCGGTGAAAAAATTTGAATGATGGCGTAGTTTTCTTATGTGATCGCCACAAGATCGACAAATCGCTAACCACTGCTTTAAACTATGGACAAACCTTGTAAAATTTAAATAAACACAATTTTTGAAAGTTTAAAAAAATTACCTTTCCATCAACTTCTTTTCCTGGATCTTTCATGATCAAAGCCACTTCCTCTTCCACGTCAGCTATGAAGCGATCCGCTACTCCGTTCATTGTGTGCATGTAGGTAACGCACAGGTGAATTCTGAAACAAACAATCAGAACCAAATAATTAGAAAACTTATATGCATGGCTACATTTTATATTAATAGCTCATCATCATAAACTGTTTCCAGCCCATGGCTGGGTCAGTTTAGTAAAATGCCTCCATCTTCCTACTTTAATTAAGTACTAACGGAGTAGTGACGTCCAATACAAGAAGCCTACCTTGCGGGCACCGCTCAACTTCTCTTACTCAATCCTGATCTCACCTCGAGTGGTGTACCCCGGGATCTAACGAGCCTGATCGAGGTTGGGTTGAACCCAGCGGAAACCAGGTCAGGTGATGACAAGAGATAGGTCAACAAGCTTGGAACAGGGTCTAGCTGGGAGTGAGAGGGTTGGTAGTGGTCAACAAGCTTGGAACAGGGTTTGGCTGGGCATGAGAGGGTTGATAGTGGTCAACAAGCTTGGAACAGGGTCTAGCTGGGAGTGAGAGGGTTGATAGTGGTCAACAAGCTTGGAACAGGGTCTAGCTGGGAGTGAGAGGGTTGATAGTGGTCAACAAGCTTGGAACAGGGTCTGACCAGCTGGGAGTGAGAGGGTTAGTAGTGGTCAACAAGCTTGGAACAGGGTCTGACCAGCTGGGAGTGAGAGGGTTAGTAGTGGTCAACAAGCTTGGAACAGGGTCTGGCTGGGAGTGAGAGGGTTGATAGTGGTCAACAAGCTTGGAACAGGGTCTAGCTGGGAGTGAGAGGGTTGATAGTGGTCAACTAGCTGGGAGTGAGAGGGTTGATAGTGGTCAACTAGCTGGGAGTGAGAGGGTTGATAGTGGTCAACTAGCTGGGAGTGAGAGGGTTGATAGTGGTCAACTAGCTGGGAGTGAGAGGGTTGATAGTGGTCAACTAGCTGGGAGTGAGAGGGTTGATAGTGGTCAACTAGCTGGGAGTGAGAGGGTTGATAGTGGTCAACTAGCTGGGAGTGAGAGGGTTGATAGTGGTCAACTAGCTGGGAGTGAGAGGGTTGATAGTGGTCAACTAGCTGGGAGTGAGAGGGTTGATAGTGGTCAACTAGCTGGGAGTGAGAGGGTTGATAGTGGTCAACTAGCTGGGAGTGAGAGGGTTGATAGTGGTCAACTAGCTGGGAGTGAGAGGGTTGATAGTGGTCAACTAGCTGGGAGTGAGAGGGTTGATAGTGGTCAACTAGCTGGGAGTGAGAGGGTTGATAGTGGTCAACTAGCTGGGAGTGAGAGGGTTGATAGTGGTCAACTAGCTGGGAGTGAGAGGGTTGATAGTGGTCAACTAGCTGGGAGTGAGAGGGTTGATAGTGGTCAACTAGCTGGGAGTGAGAGGGTTGATAGTGGTCAACTAGCTGGGAGTGAGAGGGTTGATAGTGGTCAACTAGCTGGGAGTGAGAGGGTTGATAGTGGTCAACTAGCTGGGAGTGAGAGGGTTGATAGTGGTCAACTAGCTGGGAGTGAGAGGGTTGATAGTGGTCAACTAGCTGGGAGTGAGAGGGTTGATAGTGGTCAACTAGCTGGGAGTGAGAGGGTTGATAGTGGTCAACTAGCTGGGAGTGAGAGGGTTGATAGTGGTCAACTAGCTGGGAGTGAGAGGGTTGATAGTGGTCAACTAGCTGGGAGTGAGAGGGTTGATAGTGGTCAACTAGCTGGGAGTGAGAGGGTTGATAGTGGTCAACTAGCTGGGAGTGAGAGGGTTGATAGTGGTCAACTAGCTGGGAGTGAGAGGGTTGATAGTGGTCAACTAGCTGGGAGTGAGAGGGTTGATAGTGGTCAACTAGCTGGGAGTGAGAGGGTTGATAGTGGTCAACTAGCTGGGAGTGAGAGGGTTGATAGTGGTCAACTAGCTGGGAGTGAGAGGGTTGATAGTGGTCAACTAGCTGGGAGTGAGAGGGTTGATAGTGGTCAACTAGCTGGGAGTGAGAGGGTTGATAGTGGTCAACTAGCTGGGAGTGAGAGGGTTGATAGTGGTCAACTAGCTGGGAGTGAGAGGGTTGATAGTGGTCAACTAGCTGGGAGTGAGAGGGTTGATAGTGGTCAACTAGCTGGGAGTGAGAGGGTTGATAGTGGTCAACTAGCTGGGAGTGAGAGGGTTGATAGTGGTCAACTAGCTGGGAGTGAGAGGGTTGATAGTGGTCAACTAGCTGGGAGTGAGAGGGTTGGTTATGATGAACTAAGTCACCATCAGCACCCATACACTCAGTTAGAGAAGGTTATCGCCAAAAGAAGGTCCACCCGAGGACCTACTAGTGGCAACTCTGCTACTCAGGTGTAGGCCGGTGGTAGAAACACATCCATACGCGAGAAAACTTAGTGAAATGTCCTGTGTAAAATTAATTTTAAATTATTTTTATATTCATTTTAATGTGCTAGTAAAAGTTCAAAAAAACAGTTCTGTCTAAATTTCGGTGTATATTTGAATGGTTAAAATTTCCATTATTAAAATATGTCTTACCTACCCTTCTGGATATTGAAGTGGGTTTAAGTTCCATCCCCTTGTTGTGAGAGCATCTGATAATCTGTAGATGTGAAAAACTTTTGAACCAATCGCAATAACTGACGTGGCCGGAGAGCCAAAGATAAACAATCCGTCTATTTCTCGTAACCTGTAAAAATAAAATTTCATGTTTCAAATTATGACATCAATAAATTTATATTATTAAAATTATGAAATTTTGTATCTGTCAGCCATGAGCGTTGCACAATATCTATCGCACACAGAGGTATTAAATTTTAAAATCGGTATCCCATGTGCAGGAATTTTAAAATTTGGAGTTGATATTTTTGAACTAATTTAAAAGTGGGTTGGAAAAAATAATATGATTATTTTATGTTCCTGTCTGTCTGAAGTAAAGAAAAGCTTTGCTAGGGGTAACTCATTGCGTAGTTATCACGAGCAATGTCAGGTACTTCTGCTCGTGTTAAAATAGATTAGATGTTGTATAATTTTAATTAAAGAGCTATGAAAGGTAAGTATTACAAGAATATTTGAAAAACATAGATAACCCATTTTATAAATAAATGTTATCTCCCGTTACATTTTGAAATAACCGAAATCTTTCCATTAATGTAAATTAAAATTTTGTTCTAAAGTCTAATGGGCGTGTTTACGTGTGTGCTATTCACGAGAGCTGAGAGTCAGAGGCGGGGTGGGGTGAGTAACAGGTTCAATTCATTATGACTAAAGAGACTTACTGATTTTATGAACATGCCAAATAAATACATAATTGTTGTAACTACCCTAAAATATGATATTTCCATGATCTTTTTAAAAGCAAAACCAACTAATACATTTTGTGTTAAAATTAAATTTGTTTTTTCTTCGGATTAACCAGATGTACGGATTAGCGTGACTCTACTGTATATATAAAACACAAAGAAAAATATATGGAACTATATGCTTGAAGAATTTGAAATATACATATATGAAATATTCATTTTTTTTTTCAAATTCTTCAAGCATATAGTTCCATATCCTATATTTGTTTTTTGTATCTCTTTATATGAATATATGTATATATATTTCCAAAAATTAAAACAATGTGTAACAGTGAAGTGAAGACGAAATGAAGTAAGAAGTGTTTTTGTTCCTATTTAGACCTAACCTAGCCTATCTTTTGAGGTTGCCTTCCTTCACTATCACTCACTTTACATTGCGGTACAGGGTTTCCACATCGTCTACATTTCCGAGCCATTAGGCATTAATTAAGTTTATTATAACTACAAATATAATAAAGTAAACAAGATAATTTAAAATATATCATTCTTGGAATCACACAAAGCTGCCCGAGACAAGCTACCATTTAATATAAAAATTTTGACGTATCGAAAATAAGTATTTAAAATGATAAAGTAGAACACAAAAACAATATTATCGATAAATCTCGAAAAGACGGAAGGAGCCTCCACACTTTGTTTAGTCAAAATAAACTACAAAACTGTTTTCAGTTTTAATTCACTCACCTTTTATCAATACGCTTTGTAGTCTCGACAATTTTTTTTGTGGCATCAACATAGCCATTCAATCCAAAAGACACCATTGTGGCCCAACAAGCTGCTATGATTCCTGAAAAAAAAAGGCATACATTTCTACTTTTTTAAAGAACTTTAAACAAATCAAACACACATATCCATTTCAAAAAAAGTTTTTTATTTGAACTTTCTGAAATGACTCATTATATCAGCACATGATCTATAAACTAACCTAAATTTAGAACAGACATAACACCCAGACCCTCGTCCATCAATTCATTTCTGTTAAAGAGGAAACCTCAATTTCACCGATAGTAAATATTTCAGCCATGTGGGGAATCGAACCCAGGACGTTTCGCTCAGTAGACAGACAAGTTACCAACTGAGCTAATGTGTTGGACCACAAAAAAAAAGTTCAGGAGCAGAGAAATTTATATATAAATACATCCACAAATATTTCCACGTCAAGGTCACGATAAACCTCTTCTGCTTTACTCAAGCGTTTGCCGAAAATAGAAGCAGAATTTGCCTCAGCGACGCAGAATTCACACGCTGTCTGATGACCCATGATGCATTTCAACACTAGCTTAAAACAGCTGATTATCAACATACTTTATATAACTCTCCCGATGTATGTTTTCAAATTATAACGCTGTGTCGTGGCTCAATCCAATACATAGATACAAGCTTTACATTGACGGGTTATTACAAATCTCCTCACAACGGACAACTAAGCTGTCTGCTCGCTTCTAGTTCTACAAAGCATGCGCACTGATATGAGATGGTTGGTTCTGAGATTTGATTGGTTCATATCATTCCGAACATCTGGGGCGGAGCGAACGAAGTAGAGATGAGTTGAACTTTAGCAGAACAGCTCGTGGCGATTAGACGGAAATCTTGTGATTGGTTTAGTAACTCATCATGTGACCTCATTTCTGTTCTGCGAATGAGTGAATCCATCACTAGTATTGCTTACCCCTTACACTTATGCAGTTATTTTTGAGGAAAATAAAGAGAGAAAGGCGAAGGAGAGATACTGAGCATTAAGAGACCGTGAGCTTTCTTTGGAGAAAAGTGGTCCCTACAATCCAATGCAAAATAGTGACATTCTCATCCATTATCAATATTTCAACACTGAGGTTGTGTTTCAATTACCTATTTTTATTAAAGTCTTACTGGGAAAAAGTAGATAGTACTTGAGAATACCATTCTAAAGGAAAACCCAACGATGTTTTTTATAATATCCAGTCAGGCTTTTTCCTGTTCTCTAGAACTAAATAACTTTTATTAAAATGTATCACCTATTAAAAAAAATATTAGCTATGTTAAGTTGGTCTCATTATACAAAAGAAAACTAGTGTCGCGCATAGTCCGCCTTTTCAATTAAAATCAAAACCAAATTGAGTATATAAAATATTTTCAAAGACAAGTCAAAGTATTATTTAATTGAAGCATGCGTCCAAATAAGGGTCTATGTTACATTTAAATGAATGTTTTTGGTGGAAAAGAGGTATACATAAAGTTTTCTTTCCGTCCAATAAGATAATTTTATTATATTCCATGAGAAGGCAGCACAAATCAGTGTTTGTCTTCAGAGTGCAGCTTGTATTTGCATAATACTGTGGAAAAAGGGTCTAAGTAACCTGCTTGGATTCCCCAGAGGAATGTTACTCTCAAAAAGTTTGAAAATGTATTGTCTCAAAACTTACTAATTGTAACACAGGCCTTTATTGGGCCGCATGCTTCAATTGTTTGATGTCTAAAATATATTATATTGTGCTTATTTATATTGTTTTATTAGCAAAAATCATTTAGAGAATGTTTTATTGCAGTCTTCATCTTCATGCACAGTTTCTTGCCGTTGGCAGGGTCTGTCTCAAACATGACCCTCTCCTTTTACTTCTGTCCTCCCACCGCCTTTCTTCCTCCACTCAGGCCCAATCCACTCCTCCACCTGTCCCTGGGTCTTCCTGTTGGCCTCTTGCTTGTCATCTACATTTAACACATCCTCCTTGTAATCCTCTCCTTTTCCCTCCTCTTCACATGTCCATACCACCTCACTCTGGCCCTCTCTATCCTATCTTACAGAGGTCCCTCCTTCACTCTCTCTCTCGCTCTTTCATTCCTCACCTTGTCCATCATAGTCACTCTTAACCTAAAGCTCAGACATTTCGTATAATATGTAATTATATCACTTCAGATCTTTCCATATGAATATTAATTTGAGATGTATATTAACAGCTTCAAATGGCAATAATTGAACATAAATGAGTATTTTAGATGTCTTTGTTGTTATTGCCAAAACCTTGCAATTATTTTTTGACCAAGTTTTCAAAGCTTTGTACAACAAACTTAGGTTCTGCGACGATGTGTCTCTTAATATTGATTGAATATTACAAAATGAGTTGCTAATTTACCTCCTGCCCTGGAACCGTTGACGGTCGGTGACCCGTAGACTCCGCCAGGCCAGTCCGTCGTCACGCAAAACTGATGGTGTCGGTATTTCGGCTCGGAGTACAAAATCACCGATGAACCTTTGGGGGCAAATCCGTACTGTTGGTAAAAAGGGGATGCAACAGAATCAATAACTAGACATGCACATTAAAAAAAAACCTTTATTTAATAATTAGCGCTAGTATTTTTTTAAAACTCATTGGCAAATTCCTTGTTCCTAATTTAAATATTAAAAAAAATATATATTATCTAACATTTCAAAACATTTTAAACATTACCATATTGATTAATATTTACACGCACGTGCGCGCGCGCACACACACACACACACACTCTCTTTCATGACTTGTTGAAAATTGAACTCTGACGGGGGTAAAAGTTGTCAAAGATTTAATTAAAGTTTTTAATTCTTTTTATCACTGCGTCTTACTCCCTGTTTGGGTTATACACTTATGCACTAATAACGCTAATGGTTTTAGAGATAAAACAAGAACCACACACTTCATTTTGTTTATTTTTGGTAAGTTGGTCGTCACATCAAGACAAATGACTACAAATAAATATCAAAGGCAGAATGCCAAACTAAATCGATAAACAGATCAATTTGGTACCTTATGGGTGTCGGCAGAAATGCTAGTGACGCCAGGAACACTAAAATCAAAAGGGGGGAGCTTGTACCCTGCTTGCTCCATGAAAATCACCAGAAAACCCCCTAAGCAAGCGTCTACGTGGACAGGGATGTTGTATTGTCGCCCCAGCGCTGCAATCTCCTCAATATCGTCCATTGTTCCGTACGGGAAGTTGGGGGTGGAGCCCACTAGCTAAAATAAAACACAGAGGGATTATCAATCATACCTCCATTATTATTTTTAATACGAGCTACTCATGATGAGACAAACACGTAAGATGTTAAAACACAGAGTTGCAAAGATATGGAGATTTTGTTAAAATTGTATTTATAAAGCATCCTATCAGTATAACCCTTACCTGTTCACTAATTAAGTGCAAGTGAGCTATACCAATTGAGCAGCTGCCACAGTTGGTGATTATAGTGCCAACATTTGTGGATAGAGGGTGTCGTGTGGTCAGCACAAACAGCCCTACAGCCATTTATCTCAGTTTTCTAAACTGGAGGTGCTAATTATTTATTCAAGTAGCTCCTCATTTGACCTCATTGTAGATACACTGCTTCACAGATACATTTTGTAAGCGCCGGGGATCAAACCCCAGCCATCTAGATTTGTAGCCAAGTTCTGGTAACTAGAACAGTGAGGTGGGGTGTATGATAAAAATACTAATTCACAATTTTTTTTTTCCTAACCCAAGCCTATTTCTTACTCAAAAAAATATTTGACTAACCAAAATAGTATTTCTACCGATGGCTCTTCTCATGGCGTTGATGTCAGCTTTGTAGTGAACCGGGTCAACCGGAGTGTGCGTGATGCGGATACCGAAATACAATCCGGCCTTGTCGAACGCGGGGTGTGACGTGGTCGGCAGGATGATCTCGGGATGCTTGATCCCCCACTCTGAGCGGGCATAGTCCCTGTACGCCTTACACGCCATTAAGATGGACTCTGTGCCGCCTGTTGTCATCTGGCGGTGGAACAGAGATATCGAGAATTATAAACAATCGTTTCTGGTGATCTAAAGCCTCAGTCCACAGCCCATCGAATGATTTTACCTGGTCCTCAAAACACTTAACAAACAAACAAACAATTGTATTCATAAAAACAGACTAATCACTTTATGAGAAACATTAAAGTTGAAATATTTTCAAACCAGCCCACCAATTTAAAAAGAAAATTCAAATGATCAGTAATGTCAAAAAGGTTGTCGAACCTTAATCTAAAGGATCATGGGAACTTGGAATAGGGTCTGGCCAGTTGGCTACCAGATAGGTGGGCTAGGTGTTAGAGGGTTGGGGATGATGAGCTAAGTTATTATCAGCCTGTATCCTCGGTTAGGGAAGGTTATCATCAAGAGAAGGTCTAATCGAGGACCTATAAGTGCCAGCCCCGCTACTCATGTGTGGAGCACGACAGGCTTAGTAAGCCGGTGGACAAAACAAAACATAGTACTCAAGAAAATAAAGTAAAAAACCAGACTGGAAAGACATCATATAATGATCAATATGTGTTTTGTTGAAATATTATATAGTTGTAGGGCTAACATTTTAATTACATTTATTTTAAAAAGGACACTTGAATATCCCAATTTTGGTCGTGGATTTATCGACATTGACATGAAGGAAAGACGTAACAGTATATTTTAAAATGCCACCCCTAGTGCACCAAATTTGAAGGTCAGAGTCAAAGTCACCTAATCCTGTTGGTAGCATCGTCCAATAGACTAAGAGCTTACAGACCGAGACTGATGATTTTAACAGATTTTTTTTTGTAGTCACTCACCGTACCGCATGAGCTCGGCCCTCCGTGAAACAGGTTGGCCGTCATCCTCACCACCTCAGCCTCCATCTTACACACCCCTGGGAAGATGTCGGGATGGAGGGGGTTGGTGTATGAGGCTAGAGTATAGACATCTGTCAGAAGTTTAATGAGGTCCGTGTTGAAATAGTAGACAGCTCCAGACACATAACCTTCCTCCCACTTGTAGTCTCCTGCAGAGTTTAATACTTTTTAAACATTTTAACAAGCATTGTTGTAAAATTTAATATATTTGAATGTTTCAACACAACTGTTTAGCACAATTTTTTACTGTTCCGGGAGGCCAGCTTTTAATCCCTGCTTCGGTGGACTAGGAGATGTTTAATTTTACTGCGCGATTTTCTCGTTTTCTTTGAGAAAGAGTTTATTCTCTTTAAATTTTGTCCAATTATGTTTATCTCCAAATCCAAACCAAGTTTAATTTGTAGCATATGTAACTCCAATTTAAGGTGTGTAAAGGTTATTAGTGGTTTATCATAACTTAATTCTAACTCAATTATAAGGCAAACATGACCAGACCTCATTCAATTAATTTGTAAATTAAAGAACTGGAACAGCCCCAATTGTAAAGTGATACAATTTTATCCCTCACTGAGAATCAAAACAGAGTGTGTACCTAAGGTTTCCGGCGAGTTTTTTTTATAATTCTGTGTCTTACTGCCAGTTTGGGTTATATGCTTAAATGTACTAACCACGCTTATAGTTTAGGGATGAGAAAGGTTATATTCAGAAGAAGTGTGGAAAATGATTTTGTCAAAACCACCCTCACTACACGAATTTAATCTCTATCTCCCCGTCATCGGAAGTCTGGTCTACTGCGAGAATAGCGCTTAATACAACTTTCTCTAACATAAATCCAAAGTGGAGCCTTACATTTAAATAAAACTAGATCAACAATGTTTTTAAATATTTTATTAAGTATGGCCGCCTAAGACCATAGTTGAACTACTCGCCTTTTAATAACAGTTTGGGGAAGTTGATGAGGTAAGGGGGGCAAAGGCAGAAACATCCTGTTTCATAATACAAATTAATTAGTATTTAAAAAAAAATATTTGCAGCATTAAATGTGCACTTTCTGAATCGAATGATTATATCAACAAATGTTTTTTATGAACTAACTTAAGTCTATAACAGACACAACATCCAGCCCCCGGCCCATTAATTCTCCACTGCGAAACCTACATTTCAGCAATGATAATTTTTTCAACCATGTCAGGAATCAAAGTCAGGACCATTAGTTTGGTAGACTGACATACTACTGCCTGAGCTAAGATGTCAGACAATTAATGTGTAAAAACATGATTTATTAGTAAACGTTAGTTACAAACATGTTCAGGAAATTGTGAAGTAGAATTTGAAAGGTTCAGACAACAAATGGCAGAAAATGCCATATAAAACACAAGAGAGTTTCTCCCAAAGGGTTTATATAATTAGTCCCTGCTGTATCATAAGTGCTCAAATGTTTTGGATGATAGACAAGGCATTCATATCTTTTATCCCCAAAAATATAAAATAAACGGTGCATGAAAGTGGACTCACCAAACTTCAAATATTGTTTGACTAGCTCTACAATTTCAGTGTGGCTCTTCCCTTTATCAGGTAAAGTTGTGATATAAGGATTTCCCTGGTTCCTATTGATCACTTCCTTTTCAAACGTTTCATTTATTTTATCCAGTTCAGAATCAATATGGCGAGCAATCATAGGTATTTTCCTGGCTAATCTAAAAGCAGTTTTTTTCCCACGAGATAACAGACCTAAAAATAATAATCAAAGTAATTTAATAAGTTACACAGTAATTGTTTTATTTATATTTATGTGATTTTAAAATAAATTTTCACTATCGAGCTTAAAACACAATTATGATCAAAAAGAGCAAGACTTACTTTCTTCTTGAAAAATGAAACCCCACAGCCAAACTCCGGCCAAAACTGAGGTGGTTGTCAATGTGACAATTTGCCACGGTTCCTTGTCGCACAAGCAACCATTTACAAATATTTTGAAATGCTCAAATCCAGGTTTGAAGAGTGAGCTTGTCATTTTCTTTCTACCTCAAAACAAAAGACAGGTCAATAATAAATACCTAATCAGTAGTCTATTGTAGGGACTTAAATTTCTCACACTGATAGGGCCCCTACATGATCAGTTTCAGACTGTCGATCTTTTAAGAATGACAGTACGCATCAGTAGGTTACGAGACTTTACACAGTCAGTTTTCGTGTCATTTTTTATCAGTCCCAGCTCCTGCATGTAACGTGCAATAACATGGATGATAAGAAAAAGGTATGTACAGTCTCTGTTTGATACCGAGACTGAAGGAAATACTGACGAGCATGTGCAAACAGTCAGTCCTACTGTGAGTGTTCCCCATCACTTGCAAACCCGATGGACTGATAGTGATGCGATGGGAAAATTCGGGATCACATCAGTATTTTTGTAAGTCCGTCCATTAGTTCTGCCCCTACATGATCAGTCAGACTACCAATATTAATTATTACACTTTATAAATACTGACAGTCTGACTGATCGTTTAGGGGCCCTATAAAGATTTGAATCTATTTTATTAGAAGGCCATATACTATTATAATAAATTAGTATTTACATCAATAAAAGAGTTATTAAAGAGTCTTGGATTTTTAGAACCTAAAAAATAACTTGATCCGAAAACTATCAAAATAATAACCCAAAATAATTCTAAGAAACAATGTCAAATTTACAGAAAAAAAAGCCCTGAAAAAACTTGGAATCAATGCACACAACTAAATAAAACAAGCACTTTACATAAAAAAACTATATTAAATGAAAGGCATTTAGCAAAGAAACCAATGTACTTCCTGGAACATGAACACATATAGACATAATATTATGTAATAATTAACAGCTGGATAGTTTATTTTAAGATTACAATAAACTTAACATTCGTGTAATGTAACATAATGTCAAGGTTATCCTTGTGTTTTTTTAAAAGCGAGCCGTCATGACGCAGTTAACTTAAGGTGAGAGTTGTTTAGGAAAGTAATTTCAGAATACGTTACCATTAAATTAAGAGTAGGTTTACCACATGTTATAGCTAACCAAAAGAGTTGCAAGCAACTACAACATGGCTATTTAGTAACCTACTTCATTAGTTTGTTTATTTTATGCATACAACTTCAACATAAATTAATATACTGTAGCAATTTCCTAAGGAGTCAGACAGTATAAAAATAGAGGCATCAGAATCGAAGGCTTGGCGTGCCAACAATATAACCTTGGTCATAAGTGAACAAATTAGGGGAAGAGGGGGTACATTTGAACAATTTTTCATTTAATTTTTATTATT
>CABFVZ010004386.1:0-17029 GCA_902151445.1 Timema monikensis
TAGCAACACCTGTCCGCGCTAGCCCGCGTATATATTTCGACATGATCTATTTTCGCATTAATTAAACTGATTCAGAAATAAAAAAACAAGTCAAAATGAAAAGTGTATTAATCATAATTCTTCAATAGGCGCCCATCGCGGTAACGTAATTCAAGAACGTAACAATACATAACAAACTACGACAGTATGAAAGTTTAATCTAAGCCTCACCATCACGTGGTGGACACACAATTTTAACATACAATTAAAATACATTTAGCAACTCTAGCACCTAGTGGCCATAAGTTAAACTATCTAGGAATTTAGTTTTCAAAGACAAATATTTAAATGTAAACGGACCTTCTTTCCATCTGAAGGTGGCCGACATAACTAATGGATAAATAAAAATATTATTCTCAGGTGGGCTAAGGCCTAACTTAACGTAACAGTAGAATAGAATAACTTTAATAAATGTAAAGACCACAAAAACACTTACCACCCCGCAGCCCTTTCTCAAACTAAGCATTAGATAAACTTTAAATAAAAACAACAATTTTAGATAATTACCCAAGAATAACAAGATAGAACTGTATATTATGACTAAATATAAATTAAGTAAGCGACGCCGTTTCTTAGCAAGTGACCAACAGTACCAATATAGTATAATAATGATCCGTGAAGCGGATAAGCAGAATAATACTTGTAAGTTCGGGGACCAAGAATCCCTTATGTAACGCATAATTACAACACAGAAAAATAGTTTTATTCTAACCATGCAAATATATTAATTTTAGCACGACACCTATGGTCAAAGATAATAAGTGCAACATTTAGAGATTTCCAAATAAATTATATTGAAAAGATAAAATAATTTATGCTGCAAGGGAATTTAGAAATTGTAGATATTATCTAGCTATAACAGCTTCGCTCACCTTATGAAGCAAGAAATGTAATGACTAATCAAATATTTTCGGCCCATACATGCCCCTGATATACATCGAAACTAAATAAAGTATTTTCCCGCTTTGGTGGCTGCATGGTCTACTGCGTTGATCTTGTAGTATACTAGACTGACGATGACAGGGAGGTCAGAGTTCGACTCCCAATACGGTGTATTGAGGGTGGTTTTCATAAATATTTTCCACTCTCCTTCCACTCAAATACGGGTACACGCCCTCTAAATGCAACCGTTCTCATTCCCAACACATAGGTTTAATTAGTACATAATATGCATATATCCAAACGGGTAGTAAGACTCAGAGCAAAAGAATATATATTTTATAAAATAAAGTAATCACAAATTATTTTAAAATGCAAAGCAAATGTATCCCCTTCAGGATAAGAGTATGTGCTCATTATTATTTATATTTTCACTAAAACGCTTTTAATTTAAACCTTAGAAATAATCTATAGGAACAGATCTCGCAAATATGCTCATGCAAGAGCATTAAACTAAACGAGCTATAAAAATTATGAAAGCCCCGTTTTATTTGAATAAAACAGCAGACAAATTAAATACCAGACTGGCCAACGTAATGTTATAAACGCTTTTAATATTGGACATGTGTCAGTACAAACGGGGATGGATGGAAAAAATATAATTTTATTTTGGCTGAAATGGTCGACCAACTTGAGTTTGTTTTTTCTATTCACGCATTGTTGATCCACCGGCCAGCGACAATGTGACGCTACCCTCTCGATTGTCTTTCGTCGGTTTTCTTTCAAAACTCCAACCATTGACTGGTATTGGAAGTGTAACCAATTTGTAATGTTTTGAATGGAGGGCTAACAGTTCTTGAATACATCATAATTATGGTATATTACTTTCCATTCAAATTTTCTTTTCAGAAAAAGACGAAGTGCTGATAAAGAAAACGCCACCATGTATCATTAAGCGTTTGTGGTATTCGCATATTGATACTATTCTCGTAAATGTGTAAAGAACGAGAAAGATTGAATGGGCTCCTTTATAAAAAATTTTTTAGAGAATCCCCATTTATCATATATTTAAAACCTTTTATTTGCATCCAAAATATGACTGTCGTTCTATAAATCTTGTACTGAAAACACTTTTATAATGGCTGTTATAACAGGTTCTTGGTTAATTTTTTGTAAACAAGTTATTCGAAAATCAATTTATCGAAATCAAGTCACCTAATACAAAACCATCGCAAGTAATTTTGTCAAAAATCAATTTTTTGAACCATCAATTTCCCGAAAGATATGTTTGTCGAAACCATATTTTTCGGAAATCTATTGCCCGAAAATCAATTTCCCGAAGTGAATTTATCGAAAATCAATTGTTGGACAGTCAAATAATGGAAAATGAATTTTTCTAACAATCAATTTTTTTGAAGAGTCAATTTTGCGAACTGCAAATTGATTTCTTTTCGGAAAATCAATTTAGCGAACTGCGAGTTTTCCGGAAGCTATTTTATCGATGACTCTCTTTTCGAAAATATTATCTATAGAAAAAAAACTATCTAAAAATGCTATAGTAAAACAAGTTTTTCAAAAATATATAAATCGAAATTTTAAACTTTTTTAAAAACATTAAAAAAACAACGTTTTAATTCAAATTTGTTCTATAAATTTTATATTTATGGATTATTTATTTCAATAGTTATTAATATTACTAACACTTCCAAAATAACTATATTAAAGCAAGTTTTCTCAAAATATGTTTTTCATAATTTCTTTTATCTATCAATGGACAAACCCTTTTTAAAACACAGCACAAATTAGCAAATTGAAATAAATGTATTGTTATATTTACTGGCTATTTATTTTAATGTAAATATTTTTTATAGATGCAAACAAATTAAAAAACATCTTCAAGCTATTAAATTTCATTAAAACCTAGTATTTACACATAGACACATAGACTAGTATTAGTACCCAATGCTGTGTGAAACAGCTCGCAAATAGTCACACACGTTCCCATGTTGGGCCCAGCCAGCAACAATTCGCCTCAACATTTCCATGTTGTTTCGGTATTTCTTACGTTGACGAGGTTCCTGCCCACTGATGTGCTGCTCAATTCACACCTCATTGAGAGACTTCTCCATCTCGATTGCTGAGACGAATTTCCAAATACTGCGATGTCTTCCAGAGGTATGTTGTTGGAACCCTCTATATTGTTGTTTGTCTTGGGTAGCGCCTGAAGAACACTATTATGACAGTTCCAAATTTAGGGTGTGTAAATTGGAGGGTGGCGGCCCAAACGACAATATGAACAAACTATCCACACATCTGCTTCTTGGAGCAATACATTGCTATTGTACAATGAGTCGAAAGTGCCCACGACTTCTTCAGTAGGAACAAACGCAAGAGCGGGTAACATGCGAAGCTTTAGTGAAAAATAGGCACCATTCTCATAGCGTGGTTTCAAACCATTTGTTTGAATTTTACGAAAAATACACTGGCAACAATGTAATAAACAGCCACGATGATTTGTAAGAGGATACTCATCCTTCACTGCATTTATCATTAACATCTCAAAGTCAGTCATAAAGGTTCGGGGGTTAGAAGCTGACTCTAGCTCCTTCAACTTTCTTAAAAGATGAGAGTAAGTTCCTTGTCTCTTGTCCACTAGAAGCTCACATACAGGTGGGACGGAGTTATTGGCTTCAAATCCGTGAATAGTAAACAAATGCTAAGATAGGGGTGGAACAGTCTTGAAGGTGCCATCAGCATACCAATGCTCGGAACGTCCAAGAAGCTGTGAGTTTCTTCGGGTAGAAAATATAAGTATACGGTCATCTTTAGATCCTGAGTCATACATTAAAAACTCTTCTCCATGTACAGATAGCTTGTATTCATCAGAAAACTCAATCTCACGAGAGAAACTAGGAACAGCTGGTCCAGCATTTGCTTTCATTCCAATATTTCTTATAGTTCATTTCATATTCGGCACACTAGGTGCAACAACACTTTGACTAGCTCACTCGAGACTGAAGCCAAAATACAATTTGGTGTATTACGGGTGTTTTTTTGCCATGTCACGGATATTTGCCATTATATTTTCTGCAGCCACATGAGCAGTGTCCCCTAGATGATTATGCTCATTTCTCTTACTTAAAATAATACTATCGGATTCTGTTATGACTCGCGTTCCACACTTTACACTTTGATTCCAATAAAGCCTTTCTTCAACTTGCTTTTCTTTGTAATATAAATGACCGTCAAGTAGGAGTTAACGTCTTCCTTTTTACCTCATAACAAACTTTAACGTCATAACAATATTTTTAGACTGAAAATAAGTGTTAACACACTTTGTATTAAAGAAGATTGAACTTGAATGATCCTAATAGAATATGTCAAGATTCCTCTCCGCGGTTACAGGAAAGGGAATCACCTACCCATACTCTCACCCCCTAGAGAAGGAATTGCCTACAATACCCTACAATTGTTTAAAGTAAAATAATAATATTTTAATGCGCAGCGCAGTTTAACTTGCGTTAAGATCAAGCACAACTCTTAGTAAATTATTTCATAATATAATTTTTAAATTATTTAAAAATAAAATTATTTAAAAATAAAATTATTTCAAAATATAATTTTTAAAGGATTTAAAAATACTAAGCCTTGCATGGAAAGATAGAATTTTATTATAGTTCAAACTTATCGTTTGAAAAATTTATTTTCAAAAACCTACTTTTTGAAACATTTATTTAGAAAAATAGATTTAAGGTAAATTCAATTTCGTAAAAGAGGTTTTCGAGAAACTTCTCGTTCGAAGAATCTCTAGATCGAAAAATTGGTTTCCAAGAAACTATATTTCAAAAATTTATTTCCGAAAAATTGATTTCGAAAAATTTTATTTTCAACTTATTGATTTTCGATGAACATGTTTTCGAAAAGTTATTAGTTCGAAAAATTGCTATGTCGAAAAATTGTTTTTTGAAAAATAAAACTTCGAATAATTGAATTTTAAAAAACTGACCTTCGAAAAATTGATATTCGGTAAACTCGCCGGCTACCGTTATAACAATAGTGGGAGTGCTTTATGAAGCCCTGGACGCTATATTTTCAAAACTAATTGTGTCAAGGGCTACATTTTCCCTTTAAAACACTCAAGTAATCCGTTAAATGGGGGAAGTATGTTTTAAAGGTAATTTCCTTTAATCATACGTGTTTTATGTCCGGGTGCTGCTGACGATTGCTGTTGATCTCCACACATCCATCACAACTTTGCCTTAAAATATGATTGGATGACCCTGGGCACGGCAAGATTCCTGGATAGCTCAGTGGTTAGAGTATTGACGTACTAAGCCAAGGGCCCCGGGTTTTATTTCCGTTTTCAGGTTTCATTTTTCAATTTAAAGAACTAAAAACTAAAATTAAATTATTTCAGCCACTGTCTCAAATTAAAACGTTATATCTACTCCCAGCAGTAAGCCTTCCTACCACAGAGTCAAGGAAGCATATATTTACAGCTCGAACATTTTCTGAGGTTACATACCTTGAAATAGATAATTAGAGCAGCAATAAAAACGCCGATGCTCTGTATAAAGTCTCCAATAACATGAATATAAGCTGCACGCACGTTGATATTATCACCATCGGAATCTTTTAGGTTCCTTTCATCGTCTTCAATGTGAGTATGTGTATGAGACCCATGAGAGTGATTGTGGGAATGAAGTGTGCAACCCATTCTAAAACATATAAACATAAGTCAGAGATGTACGTAGGCCTAATTATTAATAAGAAATTGGCATAGTTTTATATTAAATTCAAGGATATATTTCTTTATTTGTATTCTTTATTTTATAAATTAGGAAAGAAACAAATTATAGTTATTATTATTATTGGGACTGTTCATATTATTTAATTAGAGGTATTCATATTTGTAAAACAAGTATGTTTCTTTACTTATATGATAAATAGCTGTAATGTGTTCATAATAACTGCATCACATTCTAGAAAAGAATCAGATCTATTATTTTTATAATGAGACTTAATCTAAGATGAACAGTGATATTATACCTTACACCACTCATCACAATCAACTGTGCCTATTAGCTCAGCCATTTGTGGCAAAAATATAGATACGTTTCTTAAATGAATGTTTATCTTTCAATTAGGTTATCATATTATAATTGTAGCTAGCACCAGGCGCGTACGCAGGGGAGTAATGAAGGGAAATATCCCATCCCCCGAAATCTAAAATAATCCAAAGCATTATCTACCAACAAAGAATAAACAAAAAACACACAAGCTTCACACAATGTTCCTGAATGTGCACACTAATATAATTATAATATAATAATATCTACATTGAAAAGTGATTAAGATATGGTATATTATTCTGTATCGATATATGGTGCTTGATCAATAGTTAAATTGATTGATTGAAGCAGTTCCGTTCCCATTCGTTTGAGCGCTAGTGTGTCTTGGTTTGAAGTAATTTCACCGCCCCCCTCCCGAAATGAAATCCTGCTTACGCCCCTGGATAGTCCATCCTTTATTCAGTATATTTCAATGTTATCTTACACAACATTAACCAACACCCCAACAGCGGATGTGATCAGCATGATGACTGCATTTATCTCGAAAGCCCTGCTAATGACTCTTTCGATTGCCATGTACACCAAAATAGCCGTGATCACCCAGATCATTAGGACCGAGGTAAGGGCTCCAATCACCTCAGCCCTGTACCATCCAAAACTCATCTTGCGGGTAGGTGGTCTTGCTGATATCCATAATGATATCAGAGATATCATGAAGCTTGCAAAGTCCGTCAACAAGTGAGCAGCGTCTGTGGCTATAGCGAGACTTGACGATAGGTAGCCTCCTGTAATAAACAAACAACATTCCACCCTAGCAATCCAATTTTATATTTTGTTACAAGCTATACTACGGTGAAGAGGGAGCTCATAGAACATTATTATGATGGCTTGTTTCTATTTTCAACATATTATTTAATAACTTACTCTATAAACATTAATTTATAAAATTGTGGTAAAAGGACATAGTCATAAAAAAAAACTCCTCACTAATCCAATTGTGCCTCGCTATTTTGCTCACATTTGTATGTGCACACCATAGGTGGTCTTAAACTTTTACGTATTTTAAAATATCTGTTTACTGGTTCATGATATTAAGTGCTGCCACAGTTAACTGCAAACAGTGTTGTCACAGATGACATAACAAAATAAAAGTCCTGCCATTCTAAGGTTGAGGGCTTGAATAACTCTACAGATACAAAATTAGCTATTATGGTTGACAAACCATTTACAGATTTGTCACAAAACAAGTATGGATTGGTAAATAAGAGGCTAGTAGACAACTGTTTGTAGGTTGAGTTAATTCACATTCAAATTAGTGGGTTAAAAAGATGAAAGATTGATGTGTGGGTTTAACGAAACCCTCAGGATTGCTAGGGATAAGAGTTAATGTGATGATGAATTAAAATGACAAGTACCTTAAAATAATTGTTCAAACAATTTAATATTATGTTGACGCATCAACCTAGTGAAGAATATTATTATAAGCTTTTGTATTATATTTCAAACATATAACCTGGATATAAAGAAATATGTTTTGAGCATAAATGGTTAAAATGTTTAATTTAGAACTGAGCGCATTTATAAATATTTTAGTGTCACCTCATAAAACATTAAATTGTTGTCCATGGTGCTGGTATTTTGATGGGTGATGAGATTGGTCGTGCAAATTTCAAAGAACTATATTTATTTTACTTTTCAGTGGGATTGGAGCGATCAAAAAGTGGTCAAAATCATCATTCGCGCCTACACATGGGAGATTCATAGACATTTGATTGACCGTACACCTACTACTGGTTAATGTAACTATGTTTTATTTTATTTGTTGTAGATATTACAAGATCCCATTGGAATCGAGCAAGCCTTTTACTTTAGTCTATGGGGGCATGGCAGCTCTATTATTAGGGTTTGGACTCCTGGCCGTAAATCATGCTGAATGGAGTGGAATAATTAATAATCCGCTTATCTTTAACTTCTGTTGAACTGATTAATCTCGATTTGCATGGTTGATTGTGAATCTTGTTGAGGGCGTAAGTTCAAGAACTATGTGTTGCGATTCTATTGTCTCTAACTTAGGAATCTTATATGTGGGCATTACGTGCAAACATGGAAGGCGCCTACCTTATTCCCGTAACTAATTATGATAAAATCTACCACTGCCTCCTCAATCATAAATTTAAAGTGATGGAACTTTTGCTAAAGCTTCAACTTATAAATTGGTATCGCACACTGAAAATATACTCTCTCATATGTTCTCGAGCAAATTGTCTTACAGAGAGGTCATACGTCCGCTGGGTAGAGCCAAGCGTTTGTCGGCTCTCAACGCGTTTTTCAACGCGCGGTGCAGATCGTTTAGCGGTTGTCTTTTGCCCGCTGGGAAATCCTAATCACTACACTCAACTAAACTCGGGAAGGACGTTACGGTGGTAGTTCCTGTGGTTGAAACCTAACGGTGCCAACGAAGCCACAGTAGGCCGTAAAGCGTGACCGGTTGCAAAGCAATACCTCGCAGTCGGAGTCCGTCTTCCGGGACACCATACAACACTACAGATCCTCCCACACTGCACAGAGGAGGGTATCTTAGCCCTTCCACACTGGCCACTAGCCTGCCCTTTTCAGGGCTGAGCGAAATGGCCGCCTCTGACCGCTCCACACAAAAAGAAACCGACTCGGACATGGAATACACTTATAAGGACATCTCAGACATGGAGGCCGACACTGATGGACAAGGGACTTTTACAATGGCGGACGAACTGGGACGCAAACGAAAATTCAGACTATGAAAACACACACACAAAAAAAGCACTGACACTTACTAACAAGTTTGACGCCCTGAAAAGGGCCGAAAAACAAAACTCACCACAAAACGACCAAGCCAAACAGACTAAGAATGACCTACCACAGACTGCCACCACTGAAACAAAGACAAAGTACCCCCCGATAGTCACACTAGGAACACAAAACTATAATAAAATCACAAAACTAGCCAAGGAAGTAGGAAATGAGATTAAGATAACTTACGTAGCACATGGATTAAGATGATTCACACAACAACCAAACAAGACTTTGAACTGGTACAGCACCTCCTCAAGGACATTAAGCAGGAGTTCCACACATACACTCTACCTAGGGACAAGCCACTTAAGGTAGTCATCAAGGGGCTCCCTCCCAATATGGCAACCGGGGACATCAGACAAGAACTATTGGGGCTAGGTTTCCCCGTCACAGACGTCACACAGTTCACCAGAAAGACACAAGAAGACAACAAAACGCAGACCGTAACACTACTGCCAACATTCCAAGTTACTCTAGCTAAGAACACAGAGACAACCAACATTTACAAAATAGAATACTTGAATCACATGAGGGTCAAAATTGTCCCGTACATCCCACCCACCAACACCATAGCACAGTGCCATAGATGTCAGCGATTCGGACACACGAAAAACAACTGTCAAAATATCCCCAGGTGCGTAAAATGCACAAACTTACACGACACTAAGGACTGTCCTAAGAAAGAGAACACCACACCCACCCGTTGCATAAACTGTAGAGGTAGCCACACGGCTAACTACAGTAAGTGTCCCGTCTACGTGGATTTACTGGAAAAGAGAAGGTCCGCGCAAGAAAACGCACAACAATCAAGACAGAACACACAAACAAGAAAACACACACAAGCACATCAGGCCTCTGCAAACAACTTCCCCCAGTTAAAAAGTAGGTCACAACAACAAGTCACAGAGGTGGCACGTGTCCCCCCACCCCCCCACGCAGAAAAACACCACAGCTAACAGCACTCACCGATGCTACGCGGCAGCGGTACAAGGTCAGAGGGCCCGCAAACAACAAGAAACGACTTCAACACTATCAGACATTAAGGAGATTATAGGCCTCTTAAAGGAATTAAACATTTTCAAAATTATAGCTCACTTCAAACCATACCTTGCCAGATTAGGACAATGTAACAGTGTCCCAGAAAAAATGTCCATTTTAATAGAAGGGGTGACCGACTACTTTATGACCCAGGATGACTAACGGACCACGGACGCTGACTAAAGACATACTACGTGTTTTTATATGGAATTCGAACGGGATACTCACGCAAGCAAAAGAATTAGAGGAACTCTTCAAAACCTACGGAATAGACATAGCCTTAATAAACGAAACCCACTTAAACCCAAATAAAAATATACATTTCTACGGGTACGATATATACAGGAGTGACCGTCCCAACGGCAGGGGAGGGGGAACTGCAGTCTTCATCAGAAATAATATACCCCACTACAGATATAACTACAATAACCTTCAAAACCTAGAAGCAGCAGCAGTGCAAGTAAATACCATGAGCGGGAGTATCCTATTCGCGGCCATATATAAACCACCGACGAAGACGTTACTGGACCACGACTTAAACACTATCATAGACTCCGACACAATCTTCTTAGCAGGGGACTTAAACAGTAAACACCCAAACTGGAACAGCAGGTTAACAACTAGGGACGGGAGAACACTCAACGAACACGCGGACAGAAACAATTACTTAGTAGTAGGGCCTGGCGAACCTACTTTTTACCCCACAGACCCGATATAATAGATGTGGTCTTGACCAACATGGGAGTGTCGTCGGAGGAACCAACAGTTCTCAAAGAATTGGACTCTGACCACAACCCCGTGTTGTGCGAGATCACCATAAACACCAACATAGAAATAAAGGGGCTAAAAAGACTTAAATCCACGAACGACTGGGAAAGTTTTAAAAGTTCTCTCACCAACACGCTACCAGAGAACATTGATATCACAACAACAGAGGAAGTAGACGCAACACTGGAAATATTTACCAACACAGTACAGGAGGCCTACAAAACCAACACAACCTTTGAGACAGTAAAACACGACCTAAGACCCCAGCATCCGGACCTTGACTTCCTGATAGCTCAGAAAAGAGAGGCGAGGAGAGATTGGCAGAGGTACAGGTCCCCACACCACAGGTCAACATACAATAGACTAAGGGCACGAGTAAGGCTTAAAGTAAAAGAAATTTAAAAAAACGACTGGAACATCTACGTCACAGACGCCGCACTAGATTCCAGCAAAACCTGGAAAATCACAAAACAGTTAAGATCAAATAAAAATAGATCAGTCCCAGCTATACACGGCGAAAACGGCATGGCCTACACAAGCTCGGAGAAAGCGGAAGCCATAGCCGTGACGCTAGAGAAACAATTTACACCTAACGACAACCCCAAAGACCCAGATTTTGTTAGGGACGCTAAGAGATCTGTAAGGGAATATCTAAGCAGACCTATTATGTCACATGCAGACCCAATAACACTGGCAGAACTAAATAACACAATAAAATACCTCCCAAAAAGGAAAGCGCCAGGCCACGACCGACTGCTAAAAGAGACAATTCAACAATTTCCACCCAAAGCCACACTAACGCTACTACACATTCTCAACGCCCTACTCTCGCTGTGTCACTTCCCTGACGTATGGAAACTGGTTAGAGTGATAACACTCCCCAAACCGGGAAAGGACCATATGTTTCCTCAAAACAGACGGCCAATAAGCCTCCTCGACTCCCTCAGCAAAGTATTCGAAAAATTAATTTTAAAAAGATTAAACCAATTCAGTGAAACCCGTAATATCATCCCCAAACTTCAATTCGGATTTAGGGGAAAACATTTCACTATATACCCAGTTCTAAATTTAATCGAAGATGCAACAGAAGCTTTCTCTCTGAAAAAGTCAATAGTATCGCTATTCTTAGATGTCGAAAAAGCTTTTGACAAAGTTTGGCATACAAAAATTACAAAAATTAATAAAACTTGGTTACCCCCAATGGATCATCCATACCATCACCAGTTTCCTAACACGGAGAAGGTTCCACGTGGTGATGGAGGGCGCCAAATCCAACACACACGCCATAAAATCAGGGGTGCCCCAGGGATCTTAACTCCGACAGTCCAATACACGCACAAACCAAGGTCAGACTTTTTGAAGACGACATTATGATCTACACCATCAACAAAAACATCAACTACGCCAGTCTTGCGATGCATAGATACCTGGTTAACTTACAAGACTGGCTAACAAGCTGGTGGATCAAGGTCAACGCTGCCAAATCCGCCACCATAATCATAAATTGTAGAAACAAACATCTACCAACCCCACTCACACTATTCGATACGGAAATTCTCGTAAAAACAGAAACAAAATACTTAGGAGTCACAATAGATTCTAAATTAACTTGGATGAAACACATAGAGGATATTAATCAGAAAGCAACAGGCAGGTTCGTCCAATTATATCCACTTCTAAAGGGCAGGGAGTTAACCATCCACACAAAAACAATTCTCTATAAAGCAGTGATCGAACCAATAATATTATATAACTGTCAAGCATGGAGTTATGGGGCTAAAACTCACACAAAAAGACTTCAAACAACACAAAACAAGATACTGAGAACAATCACTGGGCCACCTTGGCACACGAGGATCACAGACATACACGCGATGACAAACTGTAGGCAACTTCAGGAAATTTACAAAGACCGCAACAAGAGACTGTACGAGCAGACATAGACACACACAAATGAGATAGTTAGGGACTTAACTATTCTGGATTACCATTCACCAATCGCTCATTTCATACCATTACTACCTTAGTCACGGCCGGACGCCACTGGGATAACCGCCTAGGTTGTCTACTAGCCAGAGAGATAATCCTGGCGCCGGGGGCGGCCCCAGATGGGGAATGGAAATGTAACCACCTCACTCCTAGTCCTAAGAAAAGAAAATCCTACCCCAACAAGCAACTCTTTATTACCTTTGCCACCGCCGGACTCCACAGGGATAACCGACTAGGTTCTTTACGAGTCAGAGGATAATCCTGGCGCCGTTCTGGGCCCAGATGGGGAATGAAAATGTAACCTTCCGCGTCAAACCCAATCCCCACTATCAAGTCAAACCTTTCGATCCTCTTCCCGGAAATCGACTCATGGAATATCAACATCTAATCATCATACCTTATACACACCTTCCCCCATCCCAGTCAAGAAAATCCTTCCCAAATCCCGAGACCCAGCGCAATCATTCATTATCACCAAATTAACCTCACAGTGTTAATTAATTATACAAATGTTTTGTGAATGGTATTATAATTCATTCACGAGGTCAGGAATCACGATAGTGACTCCATACTCGAACATAAGATCAGCCCTTTCACAGGTGACCTAGCTTGGCTTTGCTGTCAAGGTGGATATCCTGCGTCGGGTAACACAATCATCCACCTGTAGTATTCTACAGGCTCATCTCATCGGTTTAATTTCATCAGGTAAATAAATTCATTCGCGAGGTTAAGAGTCATGACAATGACTCGGTACTCAAACAGAAAACCAGCCCTATCTCAGATGACCTGGCTTGACGTAATAGTCAAGGTAGATATTCTGAGTCGGGCAACAGCCGAACGGCGGAAATATACTCATTATTATATTTTTCACTGGAGAGTGCGCTTCGTAAAAACTTTTAATATTAGAAAAATTAGCAGTTACGGTGCATATGGTGATAACAGATGAGTAAAAAAACTCTAACCTTATCAAAAGTATGTTTATCTGGCGATGGTATCATGTATGGTGCCATTTTAACAGTTAACAGTTAAAGTTACATAATCACCCTTCAATGACCCAAACAATATGGAACAAAGGGCCGCAATGTTCCCTGAAAATCAAACTTTGTCAAATAATTTAATTAAACTCAAGGTGATTTGTGACCCATAGAGATCAATAACGTTAAAAGTTTCTAAACCCCTAAAATTGCAAAGCATATTCTTACAATAACAATATACATACAATTACAAAGACCAAAAATGAAATACCTTTTACGTTTCCGTAGCTTATAATGTTATTCCATGAACAGTACCATGGATATATGGCTTACAGAGAATGATTTTATGGTACTCGGCTCACATACCAAGGTATTAGAGCAAAATCCAAAGTGAATAATACAATGTATACTAGATAGTTCAAACTGTTATTTTCAATGTAAGTGAGGTCATCTTTAATCATTAAATTTGCAAGGGAGATCTAGTAATTGCACTACGGGAACGTATACTAAAGTTATTTGAAGATGAATAGTGTAATGACTGATTACAAGCAACCGTTATCAAAATAGATAAGTGTACAAATGAAAGGTATAAGTGCCAAAAAAAGGCACGTATACTAGAAATATTATTACAAAAATTATCAATTCGTCTATCCTTACCAGTAAAGTATTTTCTTTATCAAGAAATTTTAAATCTTTCTCTCTCTATTGAGTGTTATACTTATTTGATACTTTCCGAAACGTAGCAATACACTTCATAATTTAAATTTAGAGTCAAAAACTCTATTGGGAGTAGAAAGTAGTTCTTGTAAAGTTTCACCGTCATTGTTAATAAATCAGTGTTCCAACTAGTCAAAGTAGTATTTGGTTTGTCAAGGTGGACGCTAATGGAATTTTAAAATTAGTATATTGCCCGAACAATGTACAACTCGTATTGTAATAATTCTATAGCCACACTGTTAATATGAATTTGTGTCTGAGATAGACAACAATATTTTTTTAAAGTCATTTTTGAATACATTATTGTCAATAATATAGTTCCTCCTAATTAAAATTTCTAAATACTTAATAAATATTTGCAACTAACTTTACCATTCCATGAAAGTAGTAATATTTTGTATCCAACATATCTTGTTCCATTTTATTTGGGTCATTAATCCCGAAATGGGTCAGCCCTCTTTGAATGGATTAGTAACTATTTTTGATTTTAATATTTTTGAAAACTTATTGTTTTATAATTATATTTGACATGATTATGTTTAACATTTTAAACGTCAAAAGACTATTTATAAAAACAAACAAAAGCTAAGCCAACAATATTCGTTCCGCACTAGTCGTGGGAAAGTGCAAGACAGGGGAAAGGGAGAAACCAAAGTGCGTCTACATGTAACTATATGACTGACGTGTTGCCGGAAAACAATAACCAGCTGGTCAGTTCTCCGGGTGATCGTCCGTCCTCGTTCAGTTCAGACAAAACGTCAATTTCTCTTTCCACACGAAACATTTTGACTGATTCCTCTTGACTGATTAAGCAAAACGCAGGATAAGACGTTACCTGTAGACCAGGTTTAGTAGATTATAGCAAGAGGCTAAAAGAGTCACGACTGTGGTTCAGTACTCAAACAAAAAATCACCCGCATATTCCTTTACGGACCAAACGGCATTAATGTGTTTGGCAGGTTTGGAATATGCATCAACCGAATGTCTGTGATTAGCTCATGCTTTTTTTCCCCCCTATGGAAGACCTTAAGATGTATAGTGAGTGGTATTTGGTCTCCATGCGTCACTCTTGGTGTCACTTCGTAACTTGTTATATGAGAGAATCTTCAGCTTATTCAAAATTTAAGCAAAATTCTACTTTTGGTGTAACATTGTTATATTTTTTTTCTAAATTTGTTTTTCGATGGCTCTTCCACCAATATATCTTGAACTCTAGACTTTTTTGGAATATTTAATTATTGAACTCTATAATATTTATTCCATCTGTAAAACTGGAACGTTGATTTTAATTACTCTTGCTTTGATTTAAAATCTAAACTTTAACTTAAATTGACTATTAATATTATTTGTGGTCTTTGAGATATTTACAATATTATTACATTTTTTGGTATGTCTTTATTATTCCTAATTGAGAGTTAAAATAACTTAATTATATCGTCACGGTATTATAATATTTTTATTTGGGGAATTTTAACTGTGAATATGATGCCGGGTATTGTCATCTTTGATCTGCGAACCTGCTATTATTTTGAGTTTGTGACAATAGGTCCACTAATGTCCAAACCGGTTGGGATTTTGTTATAATAATAATGATGATAATAATAATAATATGTAGTGAGTTACTACATGTAACGTAACATTAAAGTGATGTTAAACTCACCCTCTGCCTCATTTGGATACGAACTTGAAGTCGCTGAGCCGCCACCTCCACACTCTCAATCCCGATATCATAGACTAAAGTGAAGAATGAACCGAATAGTGATGGGCACAATCGAGTAACTCGATTGTGTTGTGTAATCGAGAGTACTCGATTCTTCCGGGAATACTCGAGTAACTTTACTCGGACCTTGTTATTCTTTTATATTCTCTTTTCTTGATAGCTAAGTGAGAATCGACCTTATTGGCTGGACTGTTTACCATGCTATATCCATTTAAAAGGCGTTTTCCCTTAAAGTTAATTTTTCACCAAAAGTTTCCGCTGCTACGCAAAAATGACCCTTTATGGTTTAAATTTTGCACGTTCATTCTCAATACAAAATACTCGCAGATGTAAGGTACACAATCGAAAAGCATGTTAACTAAGCGTATCACATTTCCGATTTTTTTTTTAAAGTACTCGATGAAAGTTACTCTATTTTTTTACTCGGCACCTTGGCAGTCTTATTTTTACAATTGCATAGGCGAAACTAATTATAGTATTTCTCTATTATGTTATTGATTATAATTTCTCCTTAGTAAAATATGATTATTTATAAATTGAAACTAATTAGAATAACTTACAAAATAGAAAAAAAAAAGATTAAAAATGTTTTCACTTTTAAAAATGTTAAATTATTATAAATTTATTTTAACATTAATGTATAAAGAAAAGTTTATTTTATTAAAAAGAGCACAAAACAATTATTTGTTGTTGGACACTTCTTAAAACGCATACTTTAATATTGACTGTACATGCAACGTGAAACCTGAAAATAAGGGGGGGTGACTGGCAGTGTCTACTGCCATCTACAGGAAGAGATTATTGACATGTTAGTATCGTATTCCATTGCAAGGCTTTCGAGTAATGTTGTCCATCATATTGCCACGGAACGATTCGACTAGATGATTCGCTAAAATTACTCGAGTAGTTTTATTCAATTACGCGATTCTTTTTAAAGAGAGTCGAATAGTTACTCAATTCCTAGAATTACTCGATTGTGCTCATCACTAACCGACCCCCCC